>MNCI01000991.1:42824-65070 GCA_015680685.1 Gnetum montanum
ATATATCTTAAAGGGATCATGCAACCCTACATATAGCTACGTAGGCCCGTGAAGGACCATGTAGTTGTGTAGGGGTTGCATAGCCCCACTAAAACACTTGTCTGTCACAATCTGGTGCATATACCCTAGCCAAACCTCTAGGTTGCATTATCATCGATTACTGCTACACCTAGCCCACTACACTATATTATTGTTCACTACTCTCTTTAGAACCATTCTTCATGCTACTTGCTGTACATTTATTATTGTTCTCACTTCCTACTATTGTCCACCCTCTACAATAGCTTTGTTGCCATTTATAATAGCTCATGACCTCTAGGGAAGTCTTGAAAAATGTGTAAAATTTTATGAACTTGAAACAATCATAATTTTTGATTCTAGTGTCTAACTGTAGTAAAACAAGAGTCATTTCCTATAGATTTCAACCTCCCAAATGTAATGAAGTTAGATCTACATCATAGGCTTCAAAGAATTAGTTTTTACTCCTTACCCAACATGGTGCCTCAAGACCCTTGGAGATTCATTTTAGCATAACTTGGAAAAATGATGTCCATTTGTAACATATGAATAGTCATTTTAAACATTATTTAGGCTACTAAACTTAATGGTGATGTTAGATTTATCATCCAAATACTTGATAATTTAATAATATCTTAAACTATACCTTAATAAGCCATAACTTTGACTAACTAATCATGCATAACCATTGAATTATTGGGGCTAACAAATTTAATCTTCTGGACCTTAAGATTAAGTTCTTAACCTATGTAGATAGATAGTCTTAGCTTACTAACCCTTAGTGTATCATTAGTTACACTACCGGCGTTAGTGTCTTAAGGAGGGTAGAAATGTAATCAAGATTCTAGGTATTGTAGCCAAACTACTATTGATCCAAGAGATTGAAGCCTTAGTTTGTGAACTAGAATGTTCATGAAGGTATATACCCATTCAACCTATAACTAAATCATATAGTAGAAACATCATGAAAAATCATAATCTTGTTTCAGTAAAGTGTATGATACCCATGAAAAGAATTAACCCAAGAGAAAATTCAAGAACAAGAATGAAATTTGGAACATAAATGTGCTTCCAAGATCCATAACTAGCGAAAAAATAACATCCACTATGACCACTATGAACCTTGGACTGGCATGAGTATTGATAACCATACATCTTAGTAGAGTTATAAGATTTCCATACTAATGTCATGTATCTATAAGAAGTATTGACATGGGAACTCCTATACCAATCTCAGTTGAATTTGGAAAATATTCTTGTGGACATTCTTCTTTTAAGTCATATAGATTAACCTATTATAAAAATCATAAGATGGATGGTTACACAATCTTTTATAAAGGAAGCCAAGTTCAAATTGGTACAAATACTTAAATGGAAGTTAAAAGATATGATCTTTAAAATTACAAAAACTTTAAATCATGGATAACAAAGGATAACCAAGATTTTGGAGAAGCCACATAGCCTTAGTATTAATTTTAAATTCTAGTTATCAAAAAGATGTATATGTATGATCAACACCTATTTAATTGTCAAATTAAGCTATCCAAATGTTAGACTTTTTCAAGTGACATACTTGATTGATCAAATTTTGGAATGTCTTAAGGATAAGTTATTCCTAATCTATATTGATGTCAATGTAGTATCATTTATCCTCTATGAAAAATCCAATGCAAAATTTAAAAATGATATTTACTAATTCTTAAAATATTGATGTGTAAAAGAATCCTTAGAAGAGGAATTTTATTTGAAGAACATGTTTCCATCAATTTACCATGTGATTCTTTTCACCAATGCATATTTTGCTTTCTTTCAATCTTCAATAGATAAGTTAAATCCTATAATTTAAGAACAGATGATGTTGTTGGATATAATTCATCAATAATAATAGTTTATCAATTATACTACTATGAATAATGAAGATGCGCCAACAACATTCTTCATTGAGATCTTGGACTATATTTGGTTTGAGTCTTCCAAGTTAAAAAGTGGTTAGAGTTAATTGCTAATGAAGAAGTTGAGAAGAAATAAGATCAAGCTTTGCCAATCTGGATAAGACCATTCGATCATATACCCCTTATGATATAACTATAACTACTTTGATTGATTCCTAAGATTGATCAAGATTAGGAAGTATCTTAACCTTACATTTATTTATAATCTTATTATTTTCTTCATTTCTTAATCTATATTTTAAGTTGGTAAGTAAAATATCTAGGATAATGTAAGTTGTCAATAAGGATTTACCCTACCTTCACCTAGGTAACCAAATATGAGTTGCACTTTGTGTAATCATGATTAAGACTGGTGATTGCTAGTTGGTAGACCTTTAATTCACCTCTTGTTATTATCTTAGAGAATGAGGTAAGTATTGATAAAATAATATTTAAATTTTCATATATTCCTTAAACTTGTATTTTGTTTGCAGGATAAGCAAGAAAACATTAGAATATACATTTTCAAGTCCAAAGAATAAATCAAAGTATTAGAGCATAGAAGCATAAAGGAGTATTGGAGCTAGAAAAATATAGTTGATGAGTGGTGAGGTACCCCTACACTCAACCATACGAATACGAGAATTACACACGCGATCTAGTAAAAATTTGTAGACTAAGTGCTTACACACCTTATGGAACACTTACAGTTAATCATTCATTGTCTGCCTAGACTTACTTGTATTTGTAACGGTTGTATGGTTAAGTAAGTTTGAGGTATGTGATTTTTATAGTTTTTATGTTTTATCTCCTATGCTAGTGAGGTGAAGGGTGAAGAGACTAATTAACTAACTTTAACTAACTAAATAAGTCTTAATTAACCTAGCATCAGCTTCCCACTTACCGTTCACAACCTAAACCAATGCAAACTTGGTTACCAAACGCTAGTCATTACTAGGATCACCAAGCGTAACACACGTGCTCGAAGAGGTCGTACTAAGGCACTTAACTAGGAGAGAAGGGTTGAGAGAGATTTAATTAACTAATAAAACATTTAAATGATAAATATTAAATAACAATAAATAAATTCTTAATTAGCCTAATCCATGCACTGCAAGATTTATCCAAGAAGTTTTTCTTTATTGCCGTACACAAACTTGTGTTCAGGTACAATATTTGCTCGAATAAAGATCCGTTCACTTTGGAGTTCCTACTGCGGGCACATGGAAATTATTTTATCTCTGGAGAAGTCAAACTACCAAAGTTTCACTATGGTCTAGGCCTAGACTGAGAAACAAGGGAGAGCCACCTCTTATTTATAGACTTGGCGGTGCACCACGATATAGACTTGGATAAGTATTCCATGTGATATTGCATCCCATCAATAGTGAACATGAACTCATTCAAGGATGAATGAAACCTAAGGGGAATAGATTATCATGTCCTCATTTTTGAATGATGTCAATGTATAATAAAGATGATGTCTCTTCATAACTAATGTTGTAATTATTGTAAAAGACTTTAAAATGTAGTTGTAATTAATACCTAAATTCATGCATTGCAATAATAGTCATGTCTTTAGAGGAAACCATTGGGGGTTTGACCTAAGGTATTTATGCCTAGGCATTAGAGCTAATAATAGCATGTAGTTGCAGAGCTAGTAAAGGTAAGTAATAGGTGTCATTGAACTAGGACAAGAAGGGGACTTACCATCCCTTCTGATAGCTGATAAGCCTAACCATGATGGTAGTGTTGGATTGCTTCTAAGGGATAGATACTAAAGAAAGATAATCCTAAGGAACACTCAAAGCATGACCCATATACATTATTCCATATCAATAAAGCATCATTTTCTTTTTTCCTTCTTCATTTTCCTTGTCATTTTCTTTACACATAATGTCAAGTGTTATACATATTTGAAATTTGCTACATTATCTTCTTATGCATAATTGATGAGTGAAGAGTAAAGCGTACAACCAACCATATGAATCACTAAGCATTCATGTGTGATCTGGTTGAATTTTGTGGAATTATAGCCTTCTAAGTACATTGGTCTTTAGGAAGAAAAACTAACTGTTGCAACGATTGTCTTCCAAATTACACTTGTGAAACATGAAGGTATGGTTAAGTGCAACTAAGGCATATGATTTTTGTCATTTTTATGTTTTATGTTCTAAGTCACCTAAGAATAAAGAATAGAGAATTAAAGATATTTCATTGCTAATTTAATCTAACTAGCCAATGTTTAACTAATCCTAGCATAAGCATTAATTCCAACTTACCATACACATCTTGAACACATTTAACACTACTCAGTTACCAAACATTAGGTGTTATTGGGATTACCAAGCACCAAGCATATGCTTGAAGTGTTTGTAGTTATGTGCTGAATTTATTGCTATTTAATCTAGCTTAATTTATTACTTAATTAATTATTTAATTACTTAAATCATTAAGAAAATTACATAAAATACTAAATGGATAAAGGAAATAATTAATTTATTTCAAAGTGCTATCAGGTTTATCAAAAAGTTCATCTTTATTATCGCACACACTATCATGCTTAGGTATAATAGTGCTCAAATAAAGATCTATACACTCTTTGACTCCTATTGTGAGCACTTAGAAAAATATTCTAACTTTCAAGCAAGAAAACTGCAGGAGCTCTGCTACAACTATGAGACTTGTTGCCATAACTATGGCTAGTGAGTGCATATTTATAGGTGAAAATAGATACTGTGTTGATGGGGCCACGTCAATGCATCAAATCCCACATCGATGACGTCACATTGATGGGGCTACGTTGACAAGGCCTCATTGATGTAACCCTTGATGCGACTCATCATACCCTCATGACTAAATGAAAACTCATCCTTGAGTGAACAACAAAAGGAAAAAAAAACGTTTCTTATGAAATATTTTGAAAGGTATGGGGTTATTGACACACAAAATAACACATGAATAGCATGACAAAAGCTAAGTGCCTAAGTTTATAGTTACAATAATTACAAAACTTGGTGTTTAGGATAACAAAATTGAACACCAAGATAAAACTAACAAATACAACTCCTTTGATGGTGTGAAGACAATGAGGAAGGTTAAACAGTCATAGGCTATGGAGGTTCCTGAGGCTCTGAAGAACCTTCTCCAGCTTCAGGCACACGTAGAGGTTGAGGTAGTTGTGGTTGAACTATGGTAACTACAATTTTTTATGGAGGAAAGAAGGCATCCTATAGTACCTTTATCTTCTCCTCCTTACCCTTGGGATCATGCATAGTCCATCCAACATTGCCAATATGGGCTAACGTGAGAACATCCAAAGAATAGGGCATTGCTAGGAATAACTCCTTCATCTTGACAAACTAGGCAGCTAAAAGATTACATTCAATATCAAATGCCTTAAGAGCATTCTACAACTCATGGTAGTAATTCATCCTTTTGGCTAGGTTCTCAATAGTTTATCTTTGATTGGTGAATTGTGCCTTGAGAACCTTGAGTTTAGCATTAGCAATCTCAAGCTTTTGCTTGGCCTCCTTATGGATTTTAAACTTTGTCTTGTATAGCAAGTACAAGCTGACCACTTATTTCTCCAATTCTAACCATGTCCATTGAATAGTTAACATTACTAGATTTTCATAATTAAGAGTGGCAAGCTCCATATACTCCTTCATCTCCTTGATCTATAGCTCCTTCATGTAGATCTTTGCTTTGTTGTAGTCATTGAGCCTATCAAAGATAGGCTACTAGACATTAACTCCTTCCTTTAGTTGTTGGAGGGCCTCATTGATTTTTCCCTTTGCCATTTGAATGTGTTTTTTGTTGATTTGTTTCTATAGATTGACCTAATCTCTATAGTGATTTTTGACTCTTAAATTTGAGATCCTAATTTTTCTAAGTAGCTATCTCTATCATAGATTTTTAATGAGGAGCTTAAACTTCCTGCATGGATGGATTTCTATTTTTGGCTATAAATATCCTTAGTTTAGTGTTCATTCTAGCTAGTTTCTCTTGTTGTTGATGGATGAAATCTACCATCTACTACTCTTGTGCATCAACATTCTATAGGTGATGATTCTTTGTAGTCAGAATCACATTCTCCTAGTGAGTCTCGTGTAAGGAACTTTGGATATTATGCATTATGGCATTACCCAAGAATTGATCAAAGACCACCATCTTTTTGGTGTCCTCAAACTTTTTGAGCTTGTGTTGAAGTTATTTGAAACCTTCATCATGTGTTAATGCGGTGATGAAAAATACAGGATCAGCAAGATGAGCTCTTAATTTAGCAACCTATGCAGCTAAGCTTTGGCTTTGTGCTTTGGCTATTTTGAGTTACTCCTCCAATATAATGCACTTGCTCTTTGCTTCTAGTAGATCTAATTGGGTTCCAGTGATTATATTTGGAAGATCAAAGATATTTAAAATTAGTTGTTTAATTCCCACTAGTCAGTCGAGCAACTCCTCATGCTGGGCTACGCTCAATCTATTGTTGACTATTCCTGTAGACCTTTGCACATCTTGAGTTTGAAACATCTGGTATAGACAAGGCATATGCATTCAATGCTTTAGAAATTCTATCAGAAATCACCTCTAATACTGTCTCCTATCCATGGTGTTGCATCACTAAGATAGTTGCTCCCTCGCTGTCCTCTAGATGAACCAAAAAGGTAGCAGCATTCCTAGAGATTTTGGAAATTGCTACTATTGTAAAAAAGATACCATTACCTCTTAGGCATTGGGATTTGATCTCATGGGAAATTGTGTTGTTTGGGATGAGAAAATTGACCCACCTCCTTCCATCTAACTAATGGTTTAAGCCACATCCTTGAGATGACTTATTGTTGGGTGATATATATATTGATCACCATCACTTATGCCTATTTATTGCTCTTGCTCTCACAAGAGCTACTCTTGGATGTCTTACATGTACTCAAGGACAACATGGGCCTTTGGCATTGTTTCATGAGTGGGTGATGAAGGTAGTGATTGTTGCTCCTCTTCATTAATCATGGTAGGGATCTTATCCTTTAGTATTTCTACCTAGGAGGCAATAGGAGCATGCCTAATTATGTGATTAGCATAGAGGACTATCCTTGCCCTTTTACTTACTTTTTGGATGAGGCATGGAAAAGACAAGGCCTTCCTTCACTGTTCATTTTTCTTAAATCACTTCTCTATCACTAGATACCTTAGTTATGGAAGGTTCACAGGGAATTTCTTGCTCATAGTAGCACATGCACAAGTAGAGTGGTTACCTTGCTGGGTCTCACCATTGGATTAATGTGGTAAGCCACTATCTTGAAATATACACACTCCATTGGGATGAGTGCACCATACTCTTTACGGTCCACTCCATAACTCTACTAGCTCCACTCATTCTTTATCTCTGGGTTTTCTTGTGTGGAGATCTCTACCAAATTTGTTCTAGTATCAAGCAACCCAAGGGCCTACATAATGGCCTTCACCAAGTAGAACACCTGAATGTCCTTGATCTTCATAGTGGCTCTTTCTTGCCTACCCTTTTAGAAGAAATATGTCTCTCCCATGTACCATAGGGGATAGCTTTGCAACTACATATTGACTTTTGTTGGAGCATGTTCTAAAAGTGGTTCAAAGTTTAACTGTTGGAGAACTAAATATTGGATGTCATAAGGCTTGATCTGATCAAGGCAAGCTTGAGTCAATGTCATCTCAAGTCTTGGCAGTGATCTTGGCACCTCATATTGATGAGATTATTTAGTTATGGGAACTTCATTGAAAATATATTAGATATATTTCACTTTGGACTCCTCTCAAAGAGGTGCTATCACATGAGTTTTTGCTATATGTTCTTGGGCTTGTTCTTGCTAACGTCTTGTAGCTCTTGGTTGTTTGTCCCTTGGTTGGGATGACCCTTCTTCATGTGGGTATTTCAGTGTAGGTGCTATCTATAATCACAACATGACCAAGGATTAGCACTTAATGTGTAACTTTAAAACATATGAAATACCTTATCTCTTGGGGTATTTACACTTGGTTAAGTTGTGATCATGGTTAGCTTGATTATTTTAATATTATATGATTTAATAGGTTACCAAAGTGTGTTGGAAGTATTTAAATTTTATTACTTATTATTTTAATATTATTGATTCATTAAATCCATGGAGGAGTTAGAAAATTTTTCAAAAATTTAATCATTAAAAACCTAAGGTTTGTGGTCCTCATGATGTAAAGTATACCCCTAGAATCTACATGATTGAGGAATGGAGTGAATTGGACAAATGGTTTGAAAGTTACAAGCTCTAGAAGGTCTTGAGCTATGAAAAATTGCAAAAACTCCCCTTACATTTGAAGAAATGGAAAAAAAATTCCTAGGTGGTGTTTGCTATATATAGAATTTTTCCCATGCATCAATTTGGCCTAGTCAACAGGGCCTAGATGACGTAGTCAACTACATTGACTGGACCTAGTTGATGTGGCTATTGACCATAGTTGACTAAGTCAAAATTAAGAAAATACAAGGAATTTTTTAGTGAAATTGGAATTAAATGGAAGCCTAGGAGGCCAAGATGGAGATTAATTGGAGAAATGCCTTAAAAACGCATATAGCTAGATGTAACTAATGGGAATGCAAAAGAATTGATTCCCAAAATTCTTAAGGATAAGGGACTAAGTAACTCAACCAAGAGACATGCAAGTGGCTTCGTCCATAGTAGGCTTATGCCCTTTTTGCCCTTTCATAACCTCAACTAAGAAGTCCATGGGTCCCATAGTTGATTAATGGTTATGAAAAGTTAAATTGAATTCGAAAGAATCCATTTAACAATTTTAACACATCAAACTAATACATTGAGTAAAACATGAAAACTAGCAGTGAGGTGAGTTATGGAAAGCATTGATGGATAAGAGAGAAAGTGGAATGGAATTCCTAATCCCTTGTGGATTTTATGGTTAAATGACCTGATCAATTTCACCCTTAGTCTAGAGTAAAACTATCCACTTTTAGTTGCTTTGCATCACTACTCTAAGACCAAAACACCTCTTGAAACACAAGAATTCTCCCATAAATCAAGCACCATTCCTTATTATAGAAGGAAAGAGAAGTAGGAGGTGCGAAAGGGCCTTAGTTAGAGGAGACCTTCAAGCATGGTTAACATGCCTTTCTAGTCCCATAACTAGTGCTTATTGCTCATTATTTTGTCTAAGGGGTGTGATTGGAATTCCCATCATGTTTTTTTTGATTTTTTTATTATTGTTATTTTTTTTGAATTTTATGTTTTTATGAATTTTTGAATGGGAACCACACCATGAAAATACTTATTTAACTTCCTGTTATTGGTTGACATGGAATGGTAAGAAATCCATGAAAATACACATGCAATCGAGTGAGTAGAGAGGCATAAAGAGTACTAAATCCCCTTGAAGTCACACCCTATTCAAACCTTTGAACCTTTTCTAAATTTCAAACCAATCAGGGTTACAAGTTCATTAAAGTTTCATTAATGGGAAAGAAACCTTATATTTCCAAAATAAAGAGAACTGCAGAGTTTGTGGATGGGTGGCATACATGGACTCACTGCTTATTCTATGAAAAAGAGAGTTTCTCTTAGTCATCAGTCATCAAAATTCAAAAAATAGAAACCAGACATTAGCAATAAGAAACATTAGGTACAAACCACTATTGGAAAACAGCTACAACATCACTATGTCCTATTAGCAACAAAGGAATTTTATTAGAAAATAAGGAAAATTCACACCAAAATAAAGGAAAATAGAAAATATTCAAGAAAAATAAAATATACTAATGATGTTGTAAAAAAAATTTGGAAAAATAACAAAGTGTAAAACAAAGAGGTATAAAAACAAAGAAAGTGTGAAACAAAAAGGTGTAAGACAAAAAGGTAGAATAATAGAAGAGCCATTTTAATGATTGGCACAAATGGCCATCTCTTTCATGACTAAGTTTGAAGAAGAAGATCTAAAAAATTGAGCGAGATTGTCCATTTGAGGAAGCATTAATTTCACTAGCTTGCTTGGACTCATGCAAAGGTCTTAGTTGTTGCATGTCAACTAGCTATTTCTTGTTTGGGCTCTCAGGTTTGTAGATCAATATGATCCCAAAATGAAATGTTTTATAAATGATGTAAGGCCCTTCCCATAATTTTTGGAACTCAGTTTTTTGAGGTATGTTTGTAGGGTTCTAGTAGAGGACCTTGTCTCTAGGTTAAAATTTTACCTTTTGTATTTTAAGGTCATGATGTTTTTTGTTGAATGCCTTATGTACTTTCTTTAAGGCAAAGGCTACTAATCAAATTTTATCTAGCATGTTGAGGTTGATCAATCTCTCTTTTTGTGCTACGCTAAGGTCAAGATCTAGATCATATGTAGTTGAAAGTGTACAAAGCTTGGATTAAATTAGAAGAGTTGGTAATTTTCATACACTAGCTCATAGGGAGAGTAGCCTATGGGGATTTTCCATGTGGAGTGGTAGGCCTAAAGGGCATCATTTAGTTTCATGCTTTAGTCTCTTCTATATTTGCTAATTATTTGAGATAAGATCTTGGAGATCTCCCTATTGGTAACCTCTACTTGACCATTGTCTTGGTGATGGTAGTGTGTTATTAGTTTATGTTCAACCCCCAAGCATTGCATGAGCTTGCAAAAAGTAGCACCTATAAAATGAGTACCATTATCAAAATTAGTTCACATGGCACTCCAAACCTATTTATAACATTTTGTTGTACAAACTGTGCAATCGTGAAAGATGTAAAGTCAACAATCGCTGTTGCTTCTGTCCATTTGGTACAATAGTTAACAATAAAGATTATGTACACCTTCCCATTTGACATGGGCATGATGCAACCCATGAAGTCTATGCCCCAGATTTCAAAGGGTTCTAGTGGTTAGATTCATTGCTAAGATGCCTCCATTCAAGTAGTCATCCCACTATCTTCTTGACAACGTTCACAAGAGTATATTAATTTGTGACCATCCCTAAAGATTGTTGGCCAATAATACCCTCATGAGCATATTGGAGAATGAGTAGTTAAGCAACATTAAGAATATACCAAAGAATCAAAACATTGGTGCACACCTTGTAAAGTATGTTTATTAATCTCCATGAAGCATTTGACTTGATGAAGAAACTATTGTTTCTTCCAGAAGTCCAAGCCTTGTGGCATCTCTTGAGTGAGAAGATAAGTGATAATGTCATCACACCATTTTGGTTCAGTAGGCACTTGTTTATTTATTGCATAGGAAAAGATGATTTCATCAGGAAATTAATAAAAAATGGACTTTCCCCTTTTTTGATCCCATTGTAACCAATTCATGAGGAAGCGAATGGCACTATGCTTTGTGTGTACAAACACCTTGTACATAAGCACATAGTACCTAAATTTCTCCAAGGAATACACCACCACCATCAACTCTTTTTCTATTGTAATGTAGTTGAGTTGTGCATCCACAATGCTTTAGCTTGTGTAGTGGATGTAGTAAGGACATTTTTGTTCATCCAACTATGTAAGCATGACTCCCAAAACATAGTTTGATGCATCTATCATGATGTGAAATGGTATAACCTAGTCTGGTACTTGTAGAATTGGAGTTTCTACAAGCTTCTTCTTAAGTTGTTAGAATGCCTTTTCACATTCTTTGGTCCATATGAATAGAGCATCTTTCTTTGTAAGCTCGGCCAATAGTCTTGAAATATTAGAAAAATTCTCTATGAATCATTGGTAGTAGCTAGTGTGTCTAATGAATGCTCATACATCTTTAATATTTTCTAGTTGGTGGGTTATTCCTTTGATGACACTAATCATTTTAGGGTCTAGCACAATCCCTACTCAAGAAATTCTATGTCGAAGCACAATACCCTCTTGAATCATTAGATGGCTTTTCTACCAATTAAGCCAAAGATTGGTCACCATGTATCTTTTAAGGACTTTCTCAAGGAGGTCCAAGGCTTACTCAAATGTAGCACCATAGGTAGAGAAGTCATTCATGAAGACTTCCACCCTGCTACCAATCTATTGCTGAAAAATGCTTAGGACTAAGCGTTGGAAAGTTGCAGGGGCATTGCATAGACAAAAGGACATCTTATGATATGTAAAAGTCCCTAAGAAACTTGTGAATGTTGTTTTGGCATGATCCTTGAGTGTGATATAAATTTGATTATAGCCACTATTATAATCCTAAAAGCTATATTAGCAATGCCTAAAAATAATGTCCAACACTTGGTCCACAAATGGTAATGGGAAATAAGCTTTGAATGTCACCATGTTCAATAGCTTAAAATCAATACAGACTTACCACTTGCCATATTTCTTTGGCATAATTACAAGTGGGCTAACCCACTCACTACTAGCAATTGGATAGATGAACCCCACTTTGAGGAGTTATTTAATTTTTTCTTTGAAAATGTACTTTAATTTGGGGTTCAATTGTTGCTATAGTTGCATCTATGTCTTCATGGTTGGATTGGTATAGATGCAATGCTAGCATTTCTAAAGATTAATCCTTATGAGTTTAGGATATGACCAAGCAAAGATTGTTGGCCATTTGTTAATCACCTTTAACAACATCCTTTTCTATTTAGGAGCAATGTTGGCATTGATTATCATTGGCTTGCAATTTTTTAGAAATGCATATTTCATGCCAGTAGGTAGGGTTTTCAACTCTAAGGGCTCATGTTTAAAATTTTTAGGGATTTCCAACTCTCTCCAATTAGTATCATTAGGTTCATCATTAGAGAGTTGGTGATGAACTTTCTACAGTTCATCAATGCCTTCAACATAGGCACACGTTAGGCTGTTAGTAGGTTCCACGCAAAGTGTGTTGCTTTTAGAATTAGCTATTAGCCATTGGATACCCTCTTGATTTGTGATTGCTACGTACAAGAAGTTTTGGATTTCATTTTTTTCTATACAGTATCTGCATGGTTTGATTGATGTGCTTTTGATAGAAAAGAGTTTCTACACATAGTTGCACTTGTTATTGTTGTACGTGATGCATGGAACTCTTTTCTTCTTAATCCTTCCAAATGCATTTTCCTTGGAAATCTCTAGGGAAAAATCTTTGATGTTCATTCGTGCATCAATAATGCCCAACCAAGTCCTTCTTGTAATGATTGGGAAGTCCCCCTTATAATTTTCAACCTTTATCAATAAGAAATTAGTAGGATATGACCACCCATAAATAGTGGTCATAATGTCCTCCAATAATCCCAAGGGAATAGTGATGGATTGATCTACCAATTCTAAATAGATGTTGCTCCTATTGAAACGAGGCAAGTTCCAGGCTTGGTACATTTCATGGAAAATTAAGTTGATACCAAAACCTAAATCAAGAAGGACCTTGCATAGCTCATTTCTAGTGATCTACAAGTAGATGAGAGGATTGGAAGGATCAATTCTTTTCTTGGAAATGTTGCCAACCTTTATTCAATTAGATACAACATTGATTAACATGACTATGCAGATCTTGGGAGGCATTTGGTTTGAAGGGATTTCAAGAGAAATGATTGTAGAGGATGAAGGAGACAGAAGAAAACTAGTCACATGAGTTAGTGAGGACTTTGTAGGGCTTCTGGTTCAAAATAATGGTCTTTTACATGATCTAGTTTTCAAAACTCTTGGCTAAGGAACTAGTTGTAAGTTTATAGCCTTGGTAGAGTTACATTGTTGTAGCTGTGTAGGAATTTTGCCCTACATATATGAAGTAGGTAGTAATTGGGATGAGGGTGGAGAGACATTTGTTGAAGGATGAGGTAGGGGATAGGGATATGGGGATTCCCCTCTAGGAGATGGAGAATGAATTTTGTAGTACTCTAGAGGGTAGTAGTGATGATGGAAGAAAGTGTAACCAAAAGAGTCATGTGAAGACATGGGTTACTGACCATAGAACACATATGTATCAGGCTATTTGTAAGGCACTGCTACCTTGATGGTGGCATTTCCCACAACTATGGGTGCTGCCACTAATGGTACTACTTGTATGGTTGTGATGGAGCTCCACTTGGATAATAAGCTTGTTATTACTAGTGAAATTACCTTAGGTTACGTTGAGGATAAGGCAACCTTCTAGGTGCTTGCCTTCATGCTAATCTAGGATTCAGAGCATACATCCTAGATTCATGTAAGTGTGACACAACAAGGAAACATCCTTTAGGATGTTCATATTGGTAGATGTCACATGCATCACCATCATCTGATTTTGACTCCATCACCTCATCTACTACAATAGCTTTGACCTTACCCCTTTGGTAGGCACGTTCAACAATCTTTCTTCTCTTGTGGTCATGATCACTACCTTGCTCTTTGGATTCTTTTGTAATTTTTAGAGAAATTTAAAATTTATCATCTAAAGATTCCCACATTTTATCAAACTTAGCTAAAATTTCAAACATAGAGTTTTGAATTAGTAAGGTTTTTTGTTACACCACTTCATCAAGTGGTGCCTCTCCTTCATTGTCATAGAATTAAAACTTCCTTTTTCTAATGGAAGGATCCTAGTTATACTCCTTAGAACTTTCCCATTTTCTCAATTGACATTCTTCTTTTGCAACCTACTAAATTGGCCTTTGAATCTAATGGGCTCTTAGTTCTAATAGTCTCCCTTAGGCATATACCCCAAGAGTTCTTCTCATTTCTAATTAGAGGCCATCGATAATATGATGAAGGTGGTTCCATTGAGAAAAATCATGGCTAGGATATCTATGCAAAAGGGAATAATACCTACCCATGGATGTGTCTAAGGGTTCATATGTCTCTTGTCTCCAACCTTGGATTTGCTTTCTCAAATTGGACACTATGAAGTACATCTAATATTTTTCATTAAACAAGTCAAGCATTATACTCCATTTGCAAATTGATTCTGCTCCAAGAAGTGGTACCAACTTTCTACTTCTATTATGAGTATTCTAGGAAATAGCTTAAGTTTTTGCCAATCATTCTTAATTTTCTGCAAGGAAAAGGCATTGTGAAAGGCTTGAAGATGGATCTATGAATCTAAGTTATATCCCCCCTTAAAATTTTGGAATATTATTCATATCTAACCCCTTAATTCTCTATATTTCACATGCTTGGTTAGAATTTTGATTGCATCTATAATGTTCAACATGCTTCAAGTTTCTAGCAGAGGTTCATCATCATGATGATTTTGATGATGCCTATGATGTCCTCTACTACCCCTTCGTTCATGGTGGGTTCTATGATCACTGTTATTCCACCATCCACCTTCATCACAATTTCATCCTTTGCTATGTCGATTATATTCAGAAGAGGAAGAAAAGGATGTGAATGAAGAGGATAAAGAGAGAGGAGGAATGCCACCTCCATGGTATTTTCCATGTCCTCTTCACTGGTCACAACCACATTCATCAATTTTACCATCTTCATGAGGCTTGCTCAAGCCCCTTTCTTAACTTCCACTTTTGCTTGGACTAGGATTGTTGATAGTGGAATATAAGTGTGGGTTCAAGCCCCCTTCACTAGAGTCAAGGGGTGGAGAATCTTCATGTTAAGAACTCCAAAGGAATGATCCTCAGTTTTTTGGTTTAGTAGGAAATGGTGCTTATCTTGGTGTCAATCTTTTTTATGCTGTGTTTCAATGGGACAATAGTCTTGATAGTCATGGTCCTACATAACATATTTGTTGTGAAGATCCTAAATGTCCAACCTCTTAGGAGTTGCTAGTAACATCCCAGGAATAGATTAATCGAGAGGCAACACAACATTACCTTCCATATCTCTCCACTATAGTTGTTCATCTTGATGTAGGATGAAGGTGAAGTTAGGTACAAACTCATCTGGATGAGTGTACATCACTTTCAATTCTTGGGGCACTAGTGGTTTAGATTCATCATGCCTATCAGAAGAAGAAATTTTGGATTAAAAGAAAATTTATTGTGCATTAATTATAATTTTTATTTTTTGAAAGATTGCAACTTTAGGGTTTGTTTTAATGATCTCAAATAATGTTCACTAAGTTCTATATGGTGCACATATCAACTACAAGTCCCTGGCAATAGTGCCAATGATGAGTGATGAGTAGACCCTATGCCCAACCATAAGAATCACTATGTGTTCACATGTTATTTGTTTGAATTTCATGGACTTATAACCTTCTAAGTACACTAGTCTCTAGGAAGTAAAACTAATCATTGTAGTCATTTTCTTCTCAATTACACTTGTGAAACACGAAGGTATGGCTAAGTTCAACTAAGGCATATGGTTTTTGTCAATTTTATGTTTTATGTTCTAAGTCACCTAAGAATAAATAATAGAGAATTAAAGATATTTAATTGCTAATTTAATCTAACTAGCTAATGTTTAACTAATCCTAGCATAAGCATTCACTCCCACTTGCTATACACATCTTGAACATATTTGATGCTATTGGATTACCAAACATTAAGTGTTACTAGGATTACTAAGTGCTAAGCATATGCTCAAAGTGGTCATACTTAGTGCTTAATTTATTGCTATGTAATATAGCTTAATTAATTATTTAATTACTTAAAGCATTAAAAGAAATTACATAAAATACTAAATGCATAAAGGAAATAATTAATCTATTTCAAAGTGTTGTAACATTTATCAGAAAGCTCACCTTTATTGTCATACACATTACTATTCTTAGGTACAATAATTCTTAAATAAAGATTTGTACACTCTTTGACTCATATTGTAGGCACTTAGAAAAATATTCTAACTTTCAAGTAAGAACAATACAAGATCTCCACTACAACTATGAGACTTATTTCCATAAATGTGGTTGGTGAGTGTGTATATATATATGAAAAAATAGACATTGTGTTGACAGGGCCACATCAACACATCAAATCCAATGTTGACACAACTATGTCGATGGGGTCACGTTGATGGGTTCGCATTGACGAGACCTCATTGATGTAACCCTTAACATGACCCATCAATAATGTCTAATATAACATATATTTGGCATTTTCCATGACATCTAGGAATAGGATGTCATAAACATGCTTTAGCAACTTTCTTGAGGCTTCTTCATGAGGTTCTAAGAGATCTCATTGGTTAATGTTGTATTGTTTTCTTTGATGATATTCTTGCATATATTTCTAGTGAAGAAGAACATATATATCACTCAAGATTGGTATGCTCAAAGTTGAATAAGAATAAATTGTTAATCAATGCCAAGAAATGTCATTTTATGAAGCATTAAATTGTGTACTTAGATCATGTTATCTTTAAGAACCAAGTCATGATGAAGCTAATCAAGATCAAGGAAATCAAGGAATGGCCTTCACCTAAAGATGTGGGAGAGGTGAGATCTTTTCTTTGTTTGGCTGGTTTTTATAGAAGGTTTATTGGAAATTTGAATTCAATTACATGATCCATGATTTCTTTTTTAAACAAGAACTCACATTTTTTATGAGATTATGAGATGATAAAATCATTCTAACTTAAAAAAAAAAAAACATTTCTATGCTCTAGTATTATCTATTGCATATTTTTTCAAAATTTTTAATGTAGAGATGGATGCAATTGAACTTGTAGTTGGAGAGGTGTTATCTCAAGAACATAATCCTAGTATATTTTTCTTTAAAAAATTGAACAAGTTAATGAAAAAGTATAGTGTCTATAAAAAAGAGTTATATGCTACACTTTGGGTCATAAAAGATTAAAGCCATTAACTGTTGGAAAGTAAATATTTGTTATTAAATTATCACAAGGCATTGCATTTCATGAATTCTAAAAATAAGTTGAGTGTTAAGCATATGAAATGAGTGGAGAAGCTCTAAGAATTTTAGTTTGTGTTAAAACTATTGATTTTTTAACAAACATGTAATCATTGAAATGATTAGGAATCACCAATTTAAATTTACTGTTGAGTTATTTTAACTCATATGTCAAAAATTTTCAATTTTTTATGAATTTGGATGATTAATCAAATAAATTTTAAGAACTCTACTTAATTTGTGAAGTTAAATTAAATATAGAGAAATAAAATAAAATTTCAAACATATAATTAGAAAAACTAATAGAACAATAGTAAATGAACTTGGTATAATCTCACTGCAAACTGAAAACATTGCATTCTCTCTTGCTAACTTGCTACTATTTTTACCTTCTTTCCATCATAGCTTTTTGCAATATGTTTTGATTGTTGATATTGTTGGTTACAATTCCTGGTTGTAGTTGTATTACACCTTGCATTGTACTAGCTATAACTCATAAGATATTATAACTTTTTTTCTTTTATATTTTTATCTTAATTACCGTAGCAACATGCATTAACTACATTTACAACTTTATTATAGTACTTTGATTTAGGCATCATGTGCTTACATAAATCATAAATCTACCTACATTCAATGTTGGTGGATTTTGTAGCTAGGATTAAATTATTGAAGTCACATAATACACATTTAAAAGCTTTATTTCATGCATCAAATGATTTGGATATTTAAGGGTTTTTTAGTAATTTAGAAATATGTTGTATTTTAATGTGTGTTTAAAATGCATCAATTTCTTCTATTGAGTTTTCCAAGTTACTAAGTTTTTATAAGTCATTTCTCATGCGAAGTAAAGTATTTTCTCAAGTTTTTAATCATTGGTTAAAACATAAAAGTGGAAAAAGTAATATGGTGGCAGATGATGTTTCAAGAATTTATGTTGTGAATCATTCAGGTGCTCAAGCAGAAAAACGTAAGGCCTTAACTTATCTATATTTTCATGATGTTAATATTAAAGAGGTTTGGAAGGATCTTAATGTTTTATTATTTGGTAGAATTGCTAAATGGAGAGACTATCATTTATAGTAGATAATCATCTTCAAAAATAGCAAGGTATGTGTGCTAAAGTATGATTTTAGATTAATAATTTTGTAAGAAAAGTATAATTATAATAGGTTGGATACATATGTAAGAAAAAGACCTCTGAGTCATGGGAAAAAATACTTTTGGCCATGTATGAGGAGTGATGTAAATGAATTTATTAAGGAGTGTTTCAAAAAGGGACCATTGACCAAATTCTCAATGCTTATCCTACTAAAGTGGGGTGCTTGAAGGAATGGTAGATGAACAACTACCTAAACTATTTCTAGTAGTTGTACCCAAGCTTAAACCTAGGTTACAACTTGAGAAACAAGCATGTTATTATTACTTGAAGTGGTATTAGAGAGTTTCTTTTCTACAAAAAAATTAAGGGAGGAAAGGATTTTAATAGACATTATTTATCTTTGTCCTTTCCAAATGATCCATGGAAAATTGTCTTTATAGATTTTATTTATATAATTCCAAAGACACAAGCTAGTTATCATTTGATTTTCTTGTTATTAATAGATTCATTGAAATGCATCATTTCATTCTTGGTAATAGAAGCAACGATGCATCTTTTATTACTTATATTTCCAAAATGTAGTAAGATTACATGGTCTCCCATTAAATATTATGGGTGATAGTAATTTTAAATTTACAAGTCATTTTTGAAGGTCATTGTGCAAATTTTTGGGTATAAAATTATGCTATTCTAGTTCTTATCATCCACCAAGGAAAGATCAAATTGAAGTGGTAAAAAATCCTTACTCAAAATTTTGTAGTATCTTTATGTGGATCAACATAATTCGTGGGAAAATATTTTGTCACATGACGAGTTTAATTATAATAATTTTTGTCATTCTAGCATTGTAAAGAGTTTGTTTGAAGAAAACTATGGTTATTCTCCTCAGATGAAAACTAATTTAAGAAATTTTAATAATTGTGTCCATGTCATTTCAAATTCTATGCAAAGCATGCAAGACTTGCAAAATCAAGTAAAGATAATGCTTGAAGATAATGCAAAAGAAGTTGTTACTACCAATAACGTGGAGGAGAAGAAGATGATCTTGAATGTTGATGACTATGTATGGCTCCACTTGGGAAAAGAGAGGTTGAAATATGTGACCTTCTTCAAGCTCAAGTCTAAGAAGATTAGTCCATTTAAGATTAGAAAAATAGTGAATGATAGTGATTATGAGCTTGATCTTTCAAATAATTTTTCATTATATTATGTATTTAATGTTTTAGATTTAAGCCATTTCCATGGTAAAGTACTTTTATCTAATCTTAAAGGTACATCAAAATCCTCAACGATGTAATTGAATATTTAAATTTATCCAAGACATCAAGAAAACTAGTGATGCTATATGAAAGAAAAGCAATGAGCATAAGAGATCATAAGAAGCATGAGTACTTGATGCATTGGAGTGAGGAAGAGCCTCAAAATGTCATTTGGGTTTATGAGTCTAATTGGGCTTTGTAGCATTCAATACCATCCCAAATGTAATGTCAACTTGAAATCAAGTATCATTTCAAGGATGGGGAAGATGAAGAGGACATCATACAACCCTGATATTTTAATCCTCATTTATGTTATGTGTTTCATATTTGTCAATATATATTTGTACATTTATGGGATATTTTACATGTAAGCAGTAGGTTTCAAGACAACAGAAGGTCCAACGAGAAGTTTGGTCTTTAGAGTTGATTTTTTACTCTTTGGAAGGGTGTCAAGAAAGATGTCTTCCTTCAGTAAAAGATGTATTCTACTAGGTAAAGTCATTTTTCACACTGGAAATATGTCTATTACCAAATCATTGGTCTCTGGAAAGTTGTCTTCTAGGCCCTCAAGATGTTATTTTCCAAGGCTTGACATTCAAGTAAGATGCCTTTCATCTACAAAAGTTATCTTTCATGATTTTTTCTCAAGAATAATATCTTTCATGATCCAAAGATTTATTCTTGAGTATGTGAAATAGTCACAATTTTGGGCATTTGAGTATCAAGTAATTCAAAAAAACTGTAAATACATATCAAGACCTTTCATTATGTGTTCATGATGATATTAAAAGAAAGAGGTCCATGTAAAGAGAAAAGAGAGCAGAGTATGTGAAGCTCATCTCGAGCATCCATTATAGGCTTCATTGTCATTGATGTCTATGAGTGTACTGTGAGAGACTCTTGTGCTCTTGCCTTTCCTCGGTAACTTTTCTTCCGTATTTTTATATTTTATTTTCATTACAAGTAAGAATAAAGTGTGGTTTTCATTTCTTGTTTTCAATTATATTATCATTTTATAAGATCTTTCTTCAATTTTAGATTATTGATATCTAGTTCTTACTAGTTTATAAGTGTTATTTATTTAGTTTTAACTTTATTTAAGTTTAGTTGGTGATGTAGAGTCTGTTTTGGGTTACTTTGCTTTTGGTTAATAATTTAATTATTATTTATTATTCCATATGATCTTTGCATGTTTGTATTTTTGCATGGTAACATTTTTTTGTAATAACCCCTTATGCATGATTTTTTAACTTCTAATGCCTTCAACCAAATCCATAAGGGAGTATTTTGTAGCTTATTTATCCTACTTATTATTAGAAACAATTCCTTTTGTATTTTGGTATCTTCTAGGTGATTTAGTTAGTTGTGAGGAGGAGAAATTAGATGGAGAAGCTCATGATTAAATTTTTGTTTTAGATCATTATTTATTTTTTCCTCATATTTCTAATTATCAATTTCTTTTATTCTAAGTTATAATGTTTAACTAGGATTTCTATACTATGTAACTTCTATGAGGATTTGTATTTGTATTTGCTTATCTTTACTACAATTCTAAGTTGATTATGAATTTTATTTATGAACAATTAGTTATTTTCTAGCTATTTGGATTTAGTAGTTTTTTTCTAACTTTAGAGTTCAATATCTTTTGATTCAATTTCATGTTATATAATTTTCATGATTATTTCTATGCATTATTTCTTTGTGTTATCTAGTATTTTTTAATGTTCTTTTGGCTTGTGAAATAGGGCTTCATAATATTGTTATTTTTATTAGTAAACAAATTAGGTTCTATATGCACATGGTCATTGTCTCTATTTTATAACATTTTTATCCTTTTGCTTAGCATTTTTCTTGTTCCTATTTGCCTATTTTATGCATGTATACTGCTTTACCTATTACATTTTCTTGGCATCCAATGTTTTTTAAAGAATTTATTTCTATTTTTCTATATAATTCATTAATTATTTAAGTAATACCTTCTCTCTTAAGCCTAATTAGTGTGGTTTTACAAGTTAAGAGAATGAGCTAGCTAAACTACTAGGGGAGAACACAAAGTTGAAGGCTCAAGTTATAAGTGGGACATACTTCTAGGATCCACAAAAGAATAATTGGCATCAAAGTTGAATAAGATTAAGAAAGAAGATTAACCAATATTTCCTATTATATTTGTTACAATGTTAAATTACTCATTTGTAGGTTTATCTATCAAAGCATAAAAAGTTATCTTGCATCTTGAATC
>MNCI01000996.1:1259-55883 GCA_015680685.1 Gnetum montanum
CTAGTTAATTTAGACTTAGATCTTAGTTAGAGTTAGTTTAGTTTCTCAACCCTTCTCCCGATAGGATAGAAGATAAGCCAAAAAGACCAAAAAAATCATATACCTCAGACTTGCTTAACCATACACCGTGACACATACAAGCAAGCCTGGGAAGACAACGAACGATTAACCCCAAGTGTTTCTTGTGGCGTTAAGGCATTTAGTCTGCGGAGTTCGACCGGATCGCGCGTGTACGCTCCTATTCGTATGGTGGAGTGTAGGGGTACCTCGCCACTCATCACTTATAAATGGATAACGACATAATAGTTGAAGTAGCTGTTGAATCAACTAAACAATTATGAAGATATTTACCATTCAACTTCATTGTAAGAAGAAATGGTAGAGCTTCTTTGTTTGGAGTACAAGGATATTTATATTTTACCATTTTATCCTCATTACAAACATAACTTAGTTTAGATTCTCAACCTTTCTCTTTGCTTTAACCATCTCTAAAACTTTCTTTTGCTAACTTCCCATTTGTAGCTTCTGATATATACTAATGTTTGCTTTGACATGCTTAAGGTTTTTTAATAAATCATATTTTCCATTTTTATAAAAGCATAATTTCTTAAACTATTTACTAGACAATTGATTTTGAGGATTTGGATCTATCTGTGTATCCTTTTCTTTTCTCTTTTCTTCTCATTCAATTCAAAAGTCTTTCTTTTGGTGGAAGGATCAAAAATGGCATTTGGAGGTCTTGAGGTGGTTAATTTTTCTTCTGATCCTAAATTGTATTTAGATCCATCATTAGTGTTGCATTCCTCATTTGAAGATGAATCTCCTTCCAAACTTACTGAAAAGGAACCATCACTTGGCTTACTTTCAAAAGATTTACTAACATAATGAATACAAGATGATGATTGAGATAGCTATGTTATTATCATCTTCAAAATCTACTAATTTAGTATCCATTTGATGTCTATGTTTCCTATTCTTCTTGTCTTTCTTTATCTTAACTTTAGCTAGTATTTTTTCTAACTTAACTACCTTGTTGAACAATTCCTTCATTAGCTTCTCTTTCTCAAAATCTTCTTCAAAATTTTCATTTTCTTGGTCTTGATCTTTGTTGGTCATAGGAGGCAATGCTTTAAACTAAGCTAAATTTTGTATAGATACCAATGCTTTTTCTTTGATTTTTGATGTTCTAACAATTTCTCCATTAGCTAAATTTAGCTATTTTTCTAATTTAATAACCTGGTTAAAATAATCATTTAAAGTTACCAAATTTGGAGTTCTTCTGAGCTAGAGAGAAATTTTAGCATTAATAGCATTTAGATAAGTGTCTCTTAGTACTTCATTTGACAACCTATATTATCTTGGAAATAATCCATAAATTCACTGGAATTTAATGTTAAATTTTCTAACTAACTCCTTAGTCCCTTGCTTGGCCTATACTAACCCGTAATATAGCTGTTGTTGATCTATTTGATTGCTGATCTGAGCTAAAAATAAATCTTTCATATCATCCCAACTGGTGATGCTATTTTTTGATAAGTTTTAATGTCCTTGATCATCATCCATGTGAGGGTGTCTTTTCTTTGATTGAATGTATGTGGGAATTTGATTAAATCTCTTGTCTATCCTTGTGAATTTGTGCTTCCATTTAGTTGTAATGTTCTTTATTTGAGTAAGAATAAAGCTTTTATTTTCCTTTTCTTATTCAAATTTGCTATTTTGTAACTTTGTGAGAGCTTGGATTGTGGAATCCATGGGAGCTCCTCATCAAATTGGTATCAGAGTAGCTTGGAAATATCAATTGTAAAGAATCACTTGAAATTCTCAAGCTTGGATGAATTCTCTCTTACTACTTATTCTACTCATCCTAGGATTTGAAAATTTTCTTTGATCCCTAAGTTTATCATATGTTTTAAGAATTGGAAGATAATTGTGAAATTAGACACCCATTAGCTTGTAATAGTTAGGGGTTGAAGATGTTATTCTCATTTCTCTTATGATTTGAGAATTTCTCATCTAATTCCTTCAAAAATCTTGAAAATTTCATCTTTCCTTGTAGATGTTTGTGAAAATTATCTTTAAGATCAATTTCCATCATGCCTCCAAAGAAGAAGACAGTTCAAGCTTTGTCAAGAGACATGGATGACATTAGAAATGCTCTCAATCTCATGGCTGAAAAAATTAAAAAGCTTGGGGAAAACAAGGACATGTTACTTCACCAAAAGAATCCAAGCAAGGGTACAATTCATGCAATTCTTCACCAAGACCTTCTTTGAGACATTCCTCAATGCCATCCCTTGAAGATGATATTCCTTTCAAAGATGAATACTTTGGAGAAGGAGAAGCTCAAATGATGTTTTTCTTCATGCTTCTAGTTCTAAAAATAAGTCTCAAGGTTTCAATTTCCCTAGGAAAGGAAAGAAGGAACTTCCTTCTAAGCCTCAAAGGTAGTAAGATAAAGGAATTGAAGTCACTCTTGCAAAAGCTTTCAAACATGCTTCAAGGATGTCTCGTGTTTAAGTCAAATCCTTCAATGGCATGGAAGGAATTGAATCTTTCCTCTCTTGGCTGAAAATGATTAACAAGTACTTTGAACTTGAAGATGTGGAAAATCATCAAAAGGTATCTTATGCTGAAACCAAATTGGAAGAAATAGCACTTGTATGGTAGGAGAAGAAAAGTCATTCTTACAAGATGAAAAATGATACTCATATCAAGGATTGGTCTTTAATGTAATTTATTCTTAAGCAAAAATTTGAGAAGACTCATCATAGATAAGAGGCCATCCAAAAATTGAAGTACCTAAGGCAAGTTAATAAGAGTGTGAAGGACTACTACATGGATTTTTGTAAGGCTTTCTAGCTTGCAAAAGTTCATTGGGATGATTATGAACAAGCATCTAACTTTCAAGGAGGACTTAAAAGGGAGTATCAACAAGAGCTAACCTTCTATGAGTCCCAAAAATTGGATGAGGCTTTTGAATTAGCTCTTAAGACTAAAAGGAAACTTCAAGGCTACACTAGAGGTATTAAATCTTCTAAGGGAAAGAACTCTAAAGCTTTTGAAGATAAGAAAGAAGCTAAGGAGAATGGAAATGCCAAGAAAGACACCAATGAGAAGTAAGAGAAGTTCAAGGAGGGCCAAGATTCCAAGAAAGACTACTCCAAGAATGGAAAGGATTAACAAAATGACTATTTATCCAACCTTCAATTCTTCAATTGTGGTGAAAAGGGATACAAATAATGGAAGTGTAATAAGCCAAAGATTTTCAAGAGCAAGGAACTCCAAATCTTAGAAAAGAAAGAATCCTCCAAGGAAGGTAGATCTCTTATGTTTGAAGATGCAATAGAAATTAATTCTTACATTTTTATGGGAAATGTAAATGTTAATTAAGGAAATGAGGAAGAAGATGTAAGGTTTGATAAAGTATAGATCAATGAGGAAAGAAGTTTTCAAGTATCTCTTATTAAGCAAATGAGTGTTCAATACTCAAAGGTTTCAAGAGAGGGAACTAGGAGCTCCATCAAAGGGACCAAACTTCAAAGTCCAAGATGGTGTATGCTACTACTAAAGAAGAGTTCCTACCTCATAAATCATGGGAGGTGAAGGATCAAAGTCAAAGGAGTGGTAAATATCAAGGAATTTCTTTAAGGAATATCAAAGATAGCAATAGAAGGTATGATACTCATTCTTTTTACAATTGTTCTATACCTTATGGCAAGGAAAAGGAGATTCTAAGCCAAATTGAGATTAATTCATGGAAGATATGTGAGTCTTCTAGCCAAGGTATGTGAAAAAATGATTTCTTTGGTGATATTTTTTATTCATCTAATGTTAAAGCCATGGAGGAGAGTTTACCTTTTGAGTTGGCATCTCCAAAAAGTGATGAAGAGCTTGTTGATGATTCCTTTGAAGAGGAGAAGCCATTGAAATTGGAAACTCTTATTAGCATCTTGAACCTTTAAGCTTTGATAAGATTGGATAGCCATATGTTCAAGTTGAACCAAAGATGAATGGGAGAAGCCATGAAGAGGTAAGTAACTATAAGCTTTACCTTCCAAATGGTAGTAATGTCTCTCATGTTAAAGCTAGTATGATGGATGCTAGTATTTCACTTCAACTTGATATTGGTTTGTTCAATTGTGATTACGAGGATCATGATCATTGTGATGAATGTGATGAAATTATGAGTCATGTTGAAAATGATGAGAGCAATGTGACTTTTGGTGCCATTGTTAGTAAGAGAAAGACTAATAATGGTAATGGTTATTGGCATAGTCATTGTGAGAAGGTCATTATTGATATTGGTGAAGACATTAATAATGATATAATTTTCCAAAATTTTGAGATGTTTTCTATGGATTATGACAAGAATGAATTTGTCAAAGGTGTTAATGACCTTGATTGTATTAGCTATGAAATGGATACGCAGCATGAAGACAATCTACATTATGGTGATCATAATGAAGGAAAGCTAAGTGGTAGTCTTCCAACCACCAAGAAGAAGAAGGTGAAGAACAGGAAAAAGAATGGAAGAAGGGAAATTGGTTTGAGGAGACCTAATCCTTTTGAATTTCCTTTTCTTTTGTTGCAAGTCATGGAAGAAACACATGAAATTTGGTGCTTTTAAGATGGAAGCATGGTAGAGCCTTTGAGGGTAGAGATCATATCCACTATTCTTTCATGTGTTTCCATTATGATGTAAGCATCAAATTATTCTAATAAGTGTGTGTGTGTGTGTGTGTGTGTGTTAGTGTTATGCATCCATTGTTTTGTGTGTTTATATGTGTTTTCAAATAAGTTTTGGATGGTAGAGACAAAATGTTATGAGCTCTAACCATTCCATGTCTGTGATGCTTTGGATTGTGTGTAAATTGTGGCCTATGTAATGAAGCAATAGTTATTCCAAGTGTAAAGGTCTCTTGTATGGGAATCTAGAGTCTTTTAAAGGAGGATGGTGCTGATGTGGACATCAAATAGGCCAATGTAACATTTGTCCAATGAGGGGATTTTTCCCTAGAGTTTTGGCATGTTTGCAAGTATTTTGGAACTATTTTGATGAGTTTAGGAGGTTCTAGGGGCTACAAGGACTTGTTTGGAGGTATCCAAACATTCCAAGCCTTAAAACAAGCATCTTTAATTTTTGCCCTAGTAGGAAAGACGTTTTCCATGATAGTTAGATGTCTCAACTACATTCAAGATTTCTCATATGATTTCAAGACATCTCAGACAAGTTGTCTCATATGATTTCTAGAGATCTCCTCTAATATCTCTGCACTTGGAAAAGACATCTCTTGTTTCTCTAAGATGTCTCGTATGGATTTTAACGAACATCAAATTGAATAATAAATTAGAGGGAAGATGAAGAGATAGGGGGAAGGATATAAATAGATCTTTCAGCCCTTTAATTTGATGAAGAAAGAGAGAGTCTAGGGAGAGAGAGACGTGAGTTGAGAGAAGAGTAGAGAGAGATAGAGTCTTGGCTAAGTACCTTATCATCATCCATGTGAGGGTGTGTTTTCCTTAATTGAGTGTGTATGGGAATTTGATTAAATCTCTTGTCTATCCTTGGAAATTTGTGCTTTCTTTTAGTTGTAATTTTCATCATTTGAGCAAGGATAAAGCTTTCATTTTTTTTCTTATTTAAATTTTCTATTTTGTGACTTTGAGAGAGCTTGGATTGTGGAATTCATGGGAGCTCCTCATCAAATTGGTATCAAAGTAGCTTGGAATTGAAGACAATTGCATTCAAGTGGATAATTCTCATCTCAATTGCAAAGAATCACTCCAAATTCTCAAGCTTGGATGAATTCTCTCTTACTACTTATTATACTCATCCTAGGGTTTGAAAATTTTCCTTTGATTCCTAAGTTTGCCATGTATTTCAAGAATTGGAAGATAATTGTGGAATTGGGCATCCATTGGCTTGTAATAGCTAGGGTTTGAAGATGTTATGCTCATTTCTCTTAAGATCTGAGTATTTCTTATCTCATTCCTTAAGAAATCTTAAAAATTTCAAAATTTGATGAGGAGCTCCCATGGATTCCATAATCCAAGCTCTTTCAAAGTCATAAAATAACAAATTTGAAAAGGAAAATAAAAATGAAAGCTTTTTTCTTGCTCAAATGGAGAAAATTATAGTTGAAAGGAAGCATAAATTCCCAATGATAGATAAGAAATTCAATCAAATTTCCACATGCACTGAATCAAATAAAACACACCCTCACATGGATGATGATCAAGGCACTTAGCTAAGACTCTATCTCTCTCTACTCTTCTCTTAACTTACCTCTCTCTTCCTAGACTCTCTCTTCTCTCTATCTCTTTCTAGACTCTTTCTTTATCAAATTGAAGGCCTAAGAGGTCTATTTATGTCCTTCTCCTTTGTTTCTTCATATTCCCTTTAATTTACCATTTAATCTAATGTCCATTAAAACTTGTACAAGATGTCTTAGAGAAATAGGAGACACCTTTCCTAAGTGCAGAGATATCAAAAGAGATGTCTAGAAATCATGTGAGACATCTTGAATGTAGCTAAGATGTCTAACTATCATGGGAGATGTCTTTCCTATCATGGCCAAAATTAAAGATGCTTGTTTTAAGGCCTAGAACCTCCAGACACCTCCAAACAAGTCCCCATAGCCCTCAGAACCTCCTAAACTTATCAAAATAGTTCCAAAACACTCCCAAACATGCCAAAACTCCAAGGAAAGATCCCATCATTAGAGATATGTTCCGTTGGCTTGTTTGATGTTCACATCATATATTCTTCTATCAAATAAGCGTTTCCATGATTGAAAGGCTTAGGTAAAAAGTTATAAATTGTCTTGGGGATATCATTGTAATTTGGAAACCTTAATGGTGTCGCTCATTACCAAGGATTCATTGGTGGTGGATTCACTATTCTATTAAAATTTATTCTGGTGATGGAATTCCTAAGATTTTTCCTCCTTACCTAAAGGATTGATAAGCCACATAGAAGAGGTGATCTTGCAGATCTTCCAGTTTTTAATCCACTACTTGTTCCTAGTTCAAAAATCTTTTCCTGTTCTTTTTTTTATGAATGATCAATCTTATAATTAGAGTATTCATTTGGACTTCAAATTCCTTAGAGTTATAAGATTGTTTGCTCATGAACAAGGTAGTAACTAATTTCTACCCTTCTTCTAATGCCAAAAAGAATCATTGGTGCCTACTTTGGACCACATTACTTTATTACTTTTTCCTTAACAATAAGAAAATCATAGTGTGTGAAATCTCTATTTAGCACCAACATTGTTCTCTTCCTTATGATGAAAATCATAAGGATAAGGGTTCTTTCAAACTTGAGTTTAGGTGCTTGTTGGTCTCTGAAAACACCAAAGCCTAGATTCCTCTAAATAAACTTAGTGATTATAGAGAAAACTATGTGTATGAGCTCTAGCTTGATATAAACTTCACAATATCATATACAAAGAGTTGAATAGCAAATTAACTTTTATGAAAAGATTCAACAATCTTTACTCTATTCTATAATTGAATAAAATCTCCTATTGTACCAAGGATACTTAGTTTATATAGTCTAGACTATGCGCTACTTGTGAAAACTAGCCTTTCATTTAATGCTTGTGTGTAATTCCACAAAATCTATTGTCAATCTCCCCTAGAGAAAAAATTTTGCAAGGAAACTAGAAAAAAAGCAAGATTTAATGGATTTTGAAAAATAAAATAGTAGAATTGCTTAGAATCTCAAACATCTAAATGAGGCACTATTGACATGAGTAAACACTTTGAAAACTAAAGTTGTTTTAAATCAATCAACAACATCAAAAATTGTTAAACGCTTTGGCTCAAACAAATAATTTAAAATAAGGCTACTATCAACATGAGCAAACACTTTGAAAGCTAACGCTATTGCAAATGAGTTGACAAATGCCAACAATTGTGAAACATAGAGCTATTCAAGCAATTTAAATAATTCTAAGAACAAAATACTAGGCAAAATACTACCCTTACTACTAGCTAAACAACTATGATAAAATAGGAAAGTAATAACTTACAAGATAGAAGTAAATTAGCTGAATCAATTTGAAGTTAGGAAGCCATTGTATAGGAAATCGCTCCTAACATTTCTAGTATTCTTTTCCTTAATCCTCTCCTTAAAAAAATTTGGTTTGAGCCTTTTATAGTAGTCTTTGTTAGTTACAACCATTACAAAAATGTAAACCTACAATTGCTTCATGTTTAGTTCACATCATTGTAGGACATGAGATAATTGTTATGTTAATAAGTTATTCTTTGAATTTAAGACCATTCAATTGGTAACTCATAATTTAAGAGAGCTTTTATTAGCTTGATTTATTGTATTTGATTGAGAGCCATTAAGCTTCTTTAACACTTCTTCCATGTCTATTTCTCTTCATAATAGCAGGCTATTAGACAGTTGCCCCATCTCTTACTAAATCTTCTTATTCTTTGAATCTAGAGCCCTTTTTTTGATAACCACTAAGCTAACCTCTCATAGTTATGGATATTTTCATAGTTTGATTTATTGAATCTAAATTAGCTTGTTTCTTTCATAACTAATTCAATTATGGGATTCTTGAGCTCCCATGCTAGTTTAAACATTAATTCAAGCTTTTTCCTTATGATGTCAGCCACGATTCTAGTAACTATCATTAGCAAATCTATTCATACTGCAGGAACAGATTTCTATTTATTCTTATGTAAATCAATAATTCGTGTCCCTCTATACTCTATTTGCACATATATAGCTTGTTTTCTTATAGAGGCTCTATGCTACTCTTAGCTTTGATTTGATTTTAGACTTTGGTTCATTCTATCAAAGAGCTAACATGGTAGAACAATTATAGGGTTTCTTCATAAAGCTAATATTTGGTTCTACATGCCACATCACACTCCTCGCTAAGCTAGATTAGAAATGAAATGCTCATGTGTCTAATATGTAACACTTTGTGGGCCCAAGGCAAGCTCTAATGTGGCTTGTAGAATTTTTTGTAGAGTTGATTTTTAGCACTATAAAATGGTAGTATATTACTCTTCGTAACTGCTAATGCAGTAGAGTTGAAAATGAACTTGTTAGTAAAGACAATTTTTAACCTCATGAACTCATTTAACAAGCTAACGTGGCACATGCTTGCTTGCTATATTAATAGGCTTTTAAGAGGAGGTTGGTATGGCAGAGCTTCTTTGTAGAACCACTTTTTATCTCTAAGAATCTTCTTTACGAGCCAACTTGGCATGACACTAACATGGTAGAACTTTTTCACAAAGTGTGATTTTGGCTCTATGAATAAGCTCTACGAGCTAACTTGGTGTGACAATGATGTGGCAAAGTATGTTGAGCATTCCTAATGTGGCAAATGTTGATGTGGCAAATGAAACATCTTTGATCTAGATGAGAAAATGAGCTTTGTCTATTTGTTGATGCGGTAGGTGTTGATGTGATAGATGAAGTTTTTCTCTTCTCACAAGCTTGTAAATCTTCATCTAGATGATGATGTGACATTGCATGTTGAATTGTGCTAACACAGTAGAATGATTCTATATTCTATAGAGCCATTTTTAAACTCTATGAACTACCTCTATGAGCTTCCTCTTCGCGCTGATGTGGTAGAGCTAAAAATAAGCTTGTTCATAGAGCTGAATTTTGGTTCTATAGAACCACTCTATGAAGAAGCTAATGTAGTTGAGAGTGACTTTGTAGCTTTATGACTTAGCTTTTGAGCTGATATGGTGAAACCATCTCATAGAGGCATTTTAAAGTTCTTATGAGTTTTCTCTACATGCTGACATGGTAACGTGTGCTAAACTCTGCTAATGTGATAGATAAAGTTGTTCGTGAGTCACAAGCTTGAGAATCTTCATTTAGATGTTGACGTGGTAAGTGCTAATGTGGCAGAACCAATTTGGCAGATGGAGCATTTTTGCTCAAGATGAAAATAAGTTTCTTCTATTTGCTAACATGGCATGTGCTATCATAGCGGATGAAGCATCTTTGATCTAGATTAAAAAACAAGCTTCATCTACTTGTTAATGTGGCATATGCTATTGTGACAAATGCTAATGTGCAGATAAAACTTTGCATTTCTCATGAACTTGAGAGTTTTCATCTAGATGTTGATATGATGGATGTTGAGTTGGTAGAGATTGCTTGTAGAATGGAAGTTTGGTTCCACGAACTCCATCTACAAGCTAGTGTGGCACATGCTGATGTGGTAAAGCATGTTTGCATAATCAAATTCAGCCTCTATGAATATATGCTAACTCTAAAGCTTACATGGCAACAACTTTGTAGAACCACTTTCAAGTTCTACAAACTTCCTCTACAAGCTTATGAAGGTAACATGGTAAAGTTATTTTGTAGAGCCATTTTTCAATTCTACAAAGCGACTTGATAAGTTGAGGTGGTAGAAACTTTTCATATAACTCCTTTTAAGCTCTACAAATTCGTTATCATAAGATAAAGTTACTGACATGGTAAAGCCATTTTGTAGAGCTGAATTTCAACCTCACAAACTAGTTTTACAAGCTAATGTGATAGTATGCTGCGTGGTCATAGAGCTTCTTATAGAACTTGATTTCGCGTATAAGCTAATAAAGGAGCTTACATGGCAGAGTGGATTTGTAAAGTTGAAGTGGCTCGTAGAATTGATTTGTAGAACCTCTTTTGGGTTCTACAAATCTACCCTTCTCCTCTACCAACTAATATGGTAGAGCCAAAAAGTGAGTCAAAAAGTAAGCTTGTTTCTATAGTTAGATTTTGGTTCTTCGAGCCTATTCTTTAAAAGCTACTAATGTGGTAGAGCTTGTTTTGATTTGCTTTATAGAGACAAAATTTGGCTCTCTCTCTAGCACTAATGTGGTAGAATTGAAAAGAGCTTCTCTTGTGAGGTTGAATTTTGGTTCTATAGACATTGCTCTTTCCCCAAAAATTGACTTGGTAGAGTCAATTTCATGTTTCTTTGAAGTGTTAAATTTTAGCCTCTCAAACATGCTCTACAAGCTAACGTGTCATAAGAGATCCATATAAACCTAGCTTCTCCTATGCTTTAAATCCCTCAAAGCCAAGTCGAGTAGAACCATCTTGTAGAGCTAATTTTTGGTTCTTTGATCCTCTTCTATGAGTTGTTGCAGCAAGTGCACTTCATTAAAGCCCTCTTTTGATTTGGATTGAACCTCCTTTTTCTTGAGGGGAGGGTTTCCTTCTGTGCTCAACTATTTGTTCTAATGCTAGTCCTTTCTTAAGATGAAAGTGGTCCCTAAGCTTTGTGTTTTAATTTTCAAAAACTTGAACAAAAATTGCTTATGCTTAAGCTAGGATAAATTCGTACAAGCTTTGTCCTAGGTTGCTATCTCAATCCTTTGTGCAATGTTGAATTTAAACTGAAACCCTAGCTTCACAAACTGCCTAGAAATTTCATAAGCTTTTGTAATTGACAAAGCGAAATATTATGGGATTGTTTAGCCTTATTAGACAATGATTGCTTAAAAACATCCCCTAGAAGTTTCTTTGCTTAGGGCTCACTTTCACACATAGTGCAACAAATTTAGCGTAATATCTTCATGTGAGTAATTGATTTTTGAAAGTTGTGGGAATCGGGCAAAGAAGTAAATCCAATAATTCTAGCTTTGTTGCTATTTTGAGAAAGTAGTAGTAGTTGAACTTAAGTATTGAAGCTTCATCCATGCTACAACTCTTATCAAGATTCGAATTTTAATCATAATTAGGGCTTGAGCTTTCTATTCATTTAATTCAAAGCCTTGATTTATTTTGAAATAGAGTACCTTTCTTTTATAGAGCTATATTAAGAGCCATTTGCAATATGTATACTAAGCCTCAAATAACTTAAGCCTTGCTCCATTAATGGCCAAAATGTGACAATACTGATGTAACTATGTTTGCATCAATGCGATCAACTTAATTACTGTTCATTACATAGGTTTGATTCTAGTGGACAATGCTAAGTTGAATTGGACTATATATTTTGGGGTGTACCTATATTACAATTATTTCTTTGACCCTTGCCTTTCACTGTTGCCATGTTTAAATTAAATAGATTGATGTTGCAGTCATTTAACTTAGCTTTCTGTTTAAATCTACGCTCTTACAAGTACTCAAGTTATCTTTTTACATTTTTGGTTTAATAATGAGGTGTTAGCCTAGTGGTAAAATACTTAATTTGGAAGCTCAAGGTTATGGGTTTGATTTTGGTGAGCAAAGTTGAACTATATATCTGGAAGTGTACCTATGTTTTACTTATTTTGGATTCCAACACCCCATTTTTACATTGTTAGTTTATCATTAAAAACATGTAGGTACTTTTCTAATTTTTTTAGAAATTTAGATGTACAACTAATTTGCTTAAGAAGATAGATAATCGTTTTTTAAAAGATGGCTTACTGCTATTTAAGTGAAAAACATCAAATAACCCTCCTTCCGTTTAAAATAGTACCAAACATTTCCAACTTCCAGTGGAAGGCAAACCAAAATTTGTCTGTCATGGTTGATCCTACTAACAAGAAAATGATGGACTTTTCAAAGTTAGGAAATGCTTAAATTGTTTAGCTTCAACAGGTCAAGTTTTGTTGCATGCGTTACGGAAATCCTAGTCTAAACCTATACGACGGATCCTGTAGGTACCTATATATTCATGCGTGGGAGAGGGAACGGGCAGTTAATGTAAGGGCATTTGAATTCTGGAGATCAAAATCTTATACTTCTGCACAGCAGGAAGAACCGAGGTTAGGAGTTGAACGCCGCTGCTGTAAAAGATTATCCATTTCTGACTTCTGTGCATATTTTGCGAAGAAGCATGAGCAGCTGGACTGATTTGCTGATTAGACTAGGAGAAAAGTGCGTCGAATATGGTCCCAACACTGATATTTCTACGCAAATTGTAAGTATGCATAGCTATGTTACTCGCATACTCTTCGCTCCGTATCATGGAATGGCATTAGCGCCATTAACCTCCTAAACCCTACCAGTCCATCTAAATATTTATATTTATGTTCTCACACGTTTGTCATTATGTCTTTGCGAGTGCAAAAAGTCTATTTGGAACTCGATTAGTAGTCAATACAACATTCTTTTTCAGAGAAGAGAAATCATAGTTCGTTTGGCAGTTAACATATTATTCTTTTATTGAGAAAAGAAAGTCATAGAGCCGCTTTCTTGCCTGAAATGTAAGAGACCTTGCAAGACATAAAGCTTATCCTTGTTCCCTTTACCTTGCAAGGCAGTCATGCAAAGACTTGTAATGTTGGAAAAGTATCGCCCGTCCTGTTACCTACTCTGTTTTATTTCAAAGCCGGCCATGTAAAGACAGTCGTTATAGCGCTCCATTCAGCTACCTGGAAGATTGTTTGTAGGTAATTTTTTTGCTTCTAGCCGGATTTGGAGGCGCATTGGACTGGAAGCAAGTAATAATATTCAAAGCTCAGTAAAAAATGGGGACTTATAGTTTGCATCTCGTTAACATCCTTACAGAGTGTGAAATACGATCTTCCTCACTTTATAATTGAATTAGCTTCTTTATTGTTGTACATCTGAATAAGTTGATTCTGGCATTCCCAAATTTTTGGTTTCCATAAATATCCACTCAATGCAATTACGCATTTTTTAAAGAAATTTTTAGAAGTAATCAATTATTACCTAGAACTATTTTTGCTTTTATTTTTAGTTTGCAGGGAGATACGGTATAGGTATGTGGTTTCATATGATGTCTTTGTTATGTGAAATGGAGGAAACCATAGACTAGGAGTTAATAATAACGAAGTTAGTGGCATCATTTTGTATATGATGTTTCTTGAGGTATCTAATGCTACATTGCACACCATTAATTTCATGTGCATCTCCATCCATCAAACGTAGAGAAAATGTTTGTGTATGAATCATTTAGAAAGAGTGTAACTGAAACTGAAGTGTTCTTACAGCCAGTAATGTGGACAGAAACAGAAACTCAGAACATATGCACAAAAATCTTGAATGTAAAATGTAAATAACAGAGGTTGGTGGAATTGCAACTAGAACTTGTATTTACTTAAGGAAGAGAGACGAGGAGGAGGAGAAGAAGACACCTGAATTATAAGATGTTATTATGAAAGCCTGAGCAGTAGGATGAGTATATGTTGAGAAAAGGAAATGTTGATAATATCTTAAGAATGATGCATGTTAAACATTGTTTTAAGTAATAGAAACAAAAATTGAATTTATGGGTGAAATAAGACGTTGTATTTTGGAGATTCAAGCCTCAGTGAGATGGGATATCTGAGGACGATGATTTGGATATCCAAGGAGTCAGAGTGAGGGAGATGAACTCGAATTCATGCAACAATTTTTTTATTGTAAAATAAAAAAAACATTTGTATATGTGACATACTTGTTTACCAATTATTACACATCCTGAATACAAAATCTGAGAGTCACAATATTGACGTTTGCTGGATAGGTAGTTTAAAACATTTCTTGAAGAAGATCATTTTCAAAAAAGCTACGATCAAATGATCTTATATTTGATTTGAATCATCATTTCTAGAATGGATATTGCAAACGGCAATTTGTTATGTAATCATAAATTAAAAAGCAGAAAGCTATGTTATATTGTACCAAACATTATATTGGCCTAAAGGATGGTACTACAGCCTTAAAAGGTTTGACAGGTTTAATTCTACAAGTGAATTTATTATCATTGTGACAGCAGTTGACAATGTTTCATAAGATTGATGGCCAGTTGACAACCTTTTTCTTCTACACTGAACATTTTTTTGTTCAACTGATGAAGTTGGACAAATGGAGCCAAAAAATTTTAGTGGTAATTGTGTTGGTATATTAAGATGAAAAAGAACGTTTAGAATGTGGAAGATGCAGAGATAGATATCAAATCCCAGTTCTGAAACATTAAAGGCAGTAGACGGCTTGCTCTTTATGAAAGACATTTAGTAATTGTATGGACTTGCTAGTGCTTTTGAATGCCTTTTATAGAGTGTTAATATTCAGTATCTCTTCTTTGTTTTATAATCATGATATTCTTTTTGCAATGAATATTCTGATGGGCATCCTATCATTTTGTGAAGATTTTCATTAATGGTTTTTATGACAAAATCTTGGAAATTAGCTATGTTTGGCATTCTGTTGTCATGCACAATATCCTTTTCTCCATCATCTTGTTAGTTGGAGATAGCCTATTTGTTAATATTTGGCAAAAGTTTTGTGGGTGTTGCCGAGTCAACACCAACATAAATATGCATATTTATTATGCTTCATTTGCCACTTGTGGAATACAAACATAGTCTATTAGCGAGAAGGCACACAAAGGTCAAAGTGTAACCAAGTAAACTTGTTATATTGACTATATACTAGGAAGTCCATATTCCTAGAAAATTTAATAAAATGAAAGCACAAAGGAAAGGATGTTGATTTAATAAATCAAATTAATAAATGCAATATAAAGTGAAAAATTCCAAATTGATAGAAATATTTATTAATGAAAGGCACTTGGTTAGAGCATGTGACTTGTGGTCTGCAAGTCACATGTTTGATTCTAAAGGGTATACTAAGACACGTGCTACCTTTCAGGGACTATGGCATTAGGTAGACTTCCAGCCATTGTAAATCATCATTAAATCCTTTACCTACCTTAATGGTCATCCCATCATAGATGGGATAAAAGCACTAAGATGATGATTTATTCATGAAAGGATGACAACTCTGTATGGACCAACATAAAAGGGGTTTTGGCAAGAAAGGCAAACACAAACAATCAATCTAATGGGTCAAATGAATCTTGTACAGGGTAATAAAAAAAATGTTTTGGACAACAAAAAGGTTTCAGTTTCAGTGGTTAAACTTGGAACTTATGCTTAATGCTGAAGCTCTTTGCATAATCCAATTCACATGCATGTGAAATGTGAGTTTGGAATTCCAATTCACATTTTCTGTGCCATGGTGAAATGTTTGCACCCAGGAATATTGATTGTAATTTTAGACTTTTAATATCAATGATTCCTGTCCATTGCCAGTTGTTAAAAAAATTTTGAAGCTGTACTTTGTATAGTGAAAAATTCCCAATTTTGGGCATGTATGCTACCGCTTTTAAATTTTACATGATTCCAGTTTTGACGATTCTAGTGATTTAGCATTTTAAACAGGAAAGATGTGGACCATTCTATATCATCCAGATTTGGAAGTAATGAAGTATGGATCCAAAACACAGTTAGCTGAGTAACAAAATATAGTTTTTTCTTGTCTTTGAAGAATATGGAAATAATTTTAGTTTTTTGTATTTAGCAATTAAATATTTTTAATGGGTATGTGAGATTTCTTGAGGATAGATTACTCAGTCTAGCACAGATAAATACATTCTGAAAAATACCCTTTCTAATTGTGTAACAACCTTCAATTATAAATTGACTGCTGAAGGTTGTGTAAGTCTAGATTTGATAATTGCTTATTTCCTTTTCAAAATACAAACTGATTTCAAATTGGAAGATTAATCTAAACAAGATTTGAAACTAATATGCTTTCATATTGTAAGAAACATAAATTTTCAGAAGTATAAACTGTTTTTTTAATTTGTACTTACTATTGTACTAATGCATTTATGAATCTTGAGGAAATGTGCCATGGAAGTATACTGCGTGAGCTGGATCACAGTGAGGATAATATATTAGAGGTAAGAATGATGTAGTGGATACACTTATTATATATTTCTGAAGATATTTAGCTGTCATTCTAACTGTTATTATGGTGTATTTTGTTGTAGCTGCTTCTCCAATGTTTTGAGGAGCTTCCCCACAAGAGCCCCTATTATGCTACATTGGTAAGATGACATGGAGATTGTGCATATGAAATCCTTATGACTTGTAATTTCAAGGATTGTTAATGAATTCCCGAATTTAAATTTCCCTCTCTTTATAACTCTGATTCCATGTTTGTCTTAAAATTCACAATATGTTCTTCACTTCTGAAAACTGTCAGAAATTAGGTATTCTGATATTAAATATTAAGTCATTTCAAATTTATTTCTAGCTGCTTATTGTTTATGGGAAAATGAACAAAAAGCAAAAACTGAAAAATGGTACTCTTTTTTTATTGTGCATTCCATTGTCAATATGTAATAAAATTTATTTGGAAATGATGTTTTAAGCATTTGCCTTACACAATCTGGCTTTTAACTTATAAGTATAGTTTTTTGTATCTGTCCAAATATAGCATGGTTTAATATAGCTAAGTCTGTATGGTTTTAAGTTTTAACAGTTAAAGGTGTTCTCATTTGTTGATAATTTGATATTCCCTTGGGTGACTTTTAAAGAGATTAAGTTATTGCTATTGAAAAATTTTATGTCTTCTTCAGGTTGGCTTATTGAATCTAGATAATGAGGATTTTGCTAAGAAGGTTGTTTGTCAGATCCATGAAAAGTTACAGGTGATGTTTCTTTTTTTCTGGCTTTGATTATTTTGCTTTATTGCAGCAATATGCAAGTTTATTGTTTAAATTAGAAAAATGGGAAATTTGAATACCAACAACAATATATGTTTGGTTTTGTATATCGTGGTACATTTTTGATTTAACACAATGAAGTGTCTTATTGGCAAATGCTTATGAGCATTAAGTCTCAATGCTGTAGAAACCACAGGAGATGTGTAGGAATTTTAATTTAATTTTTCTTTTTAATAATTAGTCTTGATCCTTCTAATAATTTAGATCTAAAACTTTTCCCAGAATTTTAATTTCTGGTCTATCCAATAATTTTTTGTCTGCGAAACATGTATTCTTTCATTTGACTCTTGTCTTTATTGATTTTGTGTTTCCCACAATTTTGCTTCATTTGTGCCTCTTAGGATTTTATTTTTTAAGTAATCCTTTGATTTTGCCATCATTCCATTTGTCTTTGAATAATGTGTAATTTATTTGCCCGAATTTTATGTTTCACCATCTTTTTCATATCTCATCCGTCCTTCCATTCTTAGTCTTTGAGATTATTTCATAATGCATATCCATGACGGCATCCCAACTGTATCCATATCCTTTGCTTGCTTGAATTTGTGCGGTAGGCTTTATCTTTAGATTTTCATTGTTTAATTGTATCATTATATGCTGTCTACTCTTTTATATTTAGTACTGATCCCTAGGTCTGTTCCATGTGATACCTTCTATATGTTCAAATCCAGTATTTCCTCATCTAACAAGATAATTGATTAATTGGGATTATTTGATTTTTGTCCATGGCAATCCGTTTTATGATTGAAATATCAATGTTTTCGTTATTGCTGGTTGGTGCTATGCAGAATGCATTGGAGAATGAGCAATGCGACAAAATTCGGATACTAATCCGTCTTCTCACTGTACTGGTAATAACTGACAAATATTACAATACTGTTTGCTTTTCTTTTCAACTTGTATCGTTAAATATCCATGATTCACTTGACTGATTAGATTTTCCTTTATCCTTGGAACTTTTATTTTTATTTTTATGTTAGCTATCTTTTGGTTTTTCTTTTCCTTTTCAGCAAGCATGTTAAATTCCAATAATTGATCTTCAAATGTATGGTTTTGAGAATTCTATCAGCATTTCTAATTGTGTATATTTGGAATTGAAAACTGTTTGTAATATTTTTAATGAGGTCAGATAACTGGATTGGTAGTGAGAATTATGTTACCACTTTTTGTTATAATTTTGGAAAGCAAAAAATTAAGAATGAAAAAAAATGCATTTGTTTGGATTAGTTTCCTGGTATGCCGTATCTCTAGAAGCACCTTATTTGATGATATGGATTCAAGGTTTTATAGGCTAGAAACATCTACCTTTGTATTTATTTTTTATTTTTGGCAAGACATAAAAGAGCTTAGGAAGTTATCAAGATGTCCAAGTCCATTTTCATGTTGCAGACCTCAAGGCTTTAGGAAATAGAAATGCATATGGTGACATGGAAAATATCAAGAAACCTTCTATTATAATCGGGTTTTGTTTTCAAATTAGTTCTTGAGCATGACGTTTAAATGGATCTTAATTTCTGTAGATTTACCTTATTGAAGAACATCTTTTTGTAAATATGAAGCTAAAATTGACATGTCATGTTTTAACACAGCATCTTTTCATTTAAAGTTTAGATCTGAACTTCTTTTGGATTCTCTGACAGCATATACATTTTTGTTTTTGTCCTGAGCATAGATGTGCAGCAGCGTTATTCATCCTGGTTATTTGATTGAAGTGTTTGAAACACTTCTATCATCAGCAGCTACTACAGTAGACGATGACACAGGAAATCCATCTTGGCAAGCACGCGCTGATTTCTACATATTCTGCATATTGGCATCCCTTCCTTGGGGAGGGCTAGAATTATATGAGGTATGTTACCATGGAATTTTTAATATTGTTTGTGTTCTAGCTTATAATATAATATTGTTTATTACTAAGAAAGCGGCCTTATAGAATTAAGAATGATTAGGAACTATTGTAGGAATGTAGGGAAATATTTTATTACATGTTTGAAGACCCTAGGGATTCTTTGGACTGATTTCAGTCACTGTCAGGTCACTTTGGATGTTGAATCAGGATGGATTATTAACTAAAGGTCTGGAATTGATGCCAGCTCATCTATTGCTGTGGCTCTTTATTTCGTGGTCACACCTTGATAGTATGACAAGGCTTATGTTAGAGTATACACCTAAGTTAAGGTACAATCATTAGTTTCTTAACTTAATTTAACAATAATTACGAGAGGTCACAATGATTCTCCAAGAGTTATAACTCCTTACAAAGGATAAGAGAATGTAAGTGCCTACTTCGTAACAGATGATAAGATAAGAGATACTAATACTGAAGGCATGGAAGAAGAGAAATGAAGAATAAAAATTAAGTATGTGTGACCCCATTGAGATAAGGAAGTGACATTGGAACAACAGCCACAACAATGTTCATAAATTAAAAGAGTTTATGAACCACAATGATTGTGATTCGTAAAATTACAAAGGAGAAATGTTCATGCTACAAGAGTAACAGAAGCATGAAGCAATGCAAGAAGACATTACAAAACATAGAGTTCATAATAGGGCAGCACAATGAACAGGATCAAGAAGTGATTCAAAGATTCAAAGTTAAGAAGCAAGGGGTTTAAAATGTGACTCGAAGTTAAGAAGCAAGTCTTGCAGGAGACAAGAGTAATCCCCGTAGCACAAGATCTAGTTTTCTAAAGAGGAAGAGTAGGTTCAAGTTGTGCTATACGTAGCTTGGTTCAATTTCTCAAGCTTCTTAAATAAGAAGAGAAGGCCATCCGGAAGGTTATGATGGTTAAGAAAAGGAAACGACTGATGAAAAAGTATTTCATAAAGCCTAGTTAAGCTAAGTTAGAAGTAGCTTAGTAAAGTTAAGGAAGAAGTTAAGTTGAAGAAGACTTAATGAAGTAAAGACTTTAGACGACAACAAGTCTAGGTACAAAAATTTGTAATATAATAAGTTACGAACAATAGTTGTAAGTGTATTATTAACTTACAATGAAGGAGTAGATACACTTGAGAAGAAGATCCATAACTAGAGGAAGAGCAACATTACTGAAGCACAAGAAGTTCTTCTGAACTTAGCATAAGCAGACTTTGAGATGCCCAAAGATGATGGTTGCAAATTACCAAAATCAGGAACAAGTTCTAAGTGATGGAATCAGTATAACATAACTCTGCTCATTATAAGAGGATTTATAAGCAGCAATCCAGTAAGACTTATGATACTCACAATAGCAAAGAATTATGAAGAGCAGTTGTCATTATGAAGAGAGCTATGATCTTACAATTCTACAATATCTTCCTACATATCACATCCTGGAGAATTCTGAAGATAACATGAAGAATATTATGAATGATGTTATTATCAATTGCAAAAAGTGTATCTCCATGTAAAAGATCCTAAGGCAATAATGTTGTGTTATGAAGGTAATGAAAAGTCAACAAAGAAACATCTCAAAACATATATCCGTGGAATACTTATGTCATAAAGGTTTAGGTCATTAACAATATTAGTAATTGCATGTCAGTGATATTAGTCATCACTGTTAGTTTCCAGTTAAGATCTGTGTGTAAACAATTACATTTAAGGAACTTGTTTACGGGTCATTGGAATAACTAGGCATTTTGTTATGTTGACTTTTTCATATTGCAACTAGTAGCTTTGTCAATCTTGAGAACACTTCTTATTCTTTTCTTCCAGTTATAGAATTTACTCACATTTGGGTTGGACCTAAGTCACCATATTATAAGATCCCAAGCAATATGCTTTAGGCCAATGTTTCAAATTTCCAATTCCCTGTGCTTCTTAGACTGTTTTTCTATGAATAGTTTTGGTTTTACTAACTACTTGATTCTGCATGTCTTTAGCACTTTTATTTTATTTTAGTTATATTTAATTTAGAACTCATATATTTGTAATGACTATAGCGTGTGCAAGATGAACTCGAACGGGTAATGGCTGGAATTGAAGCCTATTTGAGGATTAGAAGGCCTATATTGGAAACTGCATTCTCACCTTTCGTCCTGACTATGAAAAAGCTTGATTCATCTGACAATCTGGTAGCTACTTGGTCTCCATTTCTGTTTGTTTTACTATATATGCCTTCTAAAGGTTTAATTTTGGAGAATTTGTATGTGATAAGATAAAAAAATCACTGGTTATATTTTTTTGTCTGCATAGTGTGCAGAGAGGAGATTAATAACATTTGCACCGTTAATATATGAAATGTGTTCCTAACAATGCATTGTAGTAATCGATGACTAAAAGTTCAGGGAAAGGTCCTTTTTGGTAACCTTGGAAGTTGGCTTAGTGGCATTATAAATGAAAAAATACGAAAGAGTTGGTAACCAAAAACCTAAAAAATAGTTATGTTTTTTTTTACGATCCATTTAATTCAGACTTTCAAAAACAAACTCTTGAAATACATACAAAATTAAAAATATTAACAATAGATGAATGGAAAGGTGAACAGGAGTGGGGAGGGCTACTTACTACCGGAAGCAACTAGTTACCAGAATCACTGAACGGTACAAACATGGAATAAACATTGCACTTTATAATAAAAAGAAAACATAGTAACCAAGAAACATAATGAAAAACATCACGCCATTGTCTCTGGTTGCCTTTGAACTAAATTGAACTGCAGTGAAACAACAGCACAATAAAATTGAATAACTGCAGTACATAAAATTGAATAGAATGCTTTTAAAAGTAGCAACTGACCAGAAACGGAAAAAAACATAGAAAAAATAGTAAACAACAAGTGATTACCTGCTTAAAAAATTGCAAGCTTCCCAGCAATGCGCCAAATGGCAGCAGCAAAGAAAGGCAGTCTCTCAAATTTTATTTCAAATTTCATTCATAGTCCTTACAGCTTTGTTCCTTTATTCCTTTTCGGTCAAATCATCATATCTGCCTGTTAATTTATTTATTTACAGCACAGCAGCAGCAACAGATCCAAGAATGAAGGAATCAATTCCATCAATCTTTCATTACAGCATAAGCTCCAATGTGCTCAATGAACGCATAAAATCTAGTCTCCTTTTCATCAGTATAACTCCTCCTCCTCCTCCAAGTAAATTTGTGAAGATAGGATTCAAAGAACTTTGAAGTGGTGCCAGATTTTGGTAAAAATTGTCACCACCCTGAAGGTGATTTCCTCTTTGTTTATATGCACATTCATGATTGGATCCTTCAAGTGTCTGGAGTGATTTACAATTTTGCATGTATAATTCAGCTACTGTAGGTATTCCAAATTGTATGCTTTTCACATATTGCTGTGGATTTCACTACTTGGCAAACCCACTTGTAGATCAAATTAACTAAAGTTTTACTGCTTTTGTCTTGAATAACTTTAAGGTATAATTTATTTTTTGCAAGATTGTTCAATCCCTTCAAACATTCTCTTTCTATTCGTTCTCTCCCCTTTGGGATACTTGCATTTGTCAGATTTTCTCTCATCAATTTCTACAATTTTGACAGGGCCTCCAATTTTTCCTGCATTCTTAAATACTCCATCAGAGCATATATTTCTGCCGAAACTGTATCAATCTATGGTAATATGCTTTGAAACATTGGTATAAGCATAGTATTTCACTGTCATCCACCATGACTAGTCAAATCAATTCCATAACGGATGTTGTGAAGAAAGCTGTTCATCGTTGAAGTGAATCCCCTTCTTGCACATTGTTTAATACGGTATATTTTGCCTACAAATTTAATTTTTTTTCCTTGATGAACCCTTTTCTTTCAGCATTGGAAAGCTACACTTTGGACAACTTTTTGCAGCATTAAACAAGCCAAGCTTTTTAGTAAATTTGACATAATCTTTGACTGATCTTGTTTTAGAGATGAAGAGCTCTATGGTCAGCTTCTTCCTTGGATTTACAGTTAGCTGAGCGTTTTCCTTATTGGCTTCATCATCATCTTCCATCTTAGTTGTCGTTTTCTTTTTCTGACTTCACTGAAAGTGCTTCTTCATCCTTTTCTATCACTGCTAAAATGGCTGACAAATTACCATCACGCTGCTGAGCAGAGCACAAGTGCTTTGGTTGGCGAAATTGTCGGAGTGATTTTAACATTTGGGTTGGTTGCATTTTATTAATGTAACTTGCTTGAGTCGAAGGAAAAACGAATTGAAAACTTTTTTGATAACCGGTTGAACTGGCACTATATTATGGTACAACTGCTTGCTACCGGTAATTACCTTCACCACGATTATTCACCCTTTCTTGGATGAACTAGTCAATATAAGTTGCATCAATATATCCACCAGCACCACAAAACATATCTACACCCAAGAATTACAAATATTCTTGTCCTCTATATTGCAAATGTTGTTGTCCCTTGTAATTTGCTTGTTAAACAATCACAACATTAAATCAGAAGAATAGAATAACATTAGATGCAATAAGTTAAGTACAAGGCTTTAGTGAACTTTCTCAATTCATGAAATCACTTAAGAGAAAAGTATTACACAATAGAATTTTCCAACTCTATTAAAATGCCAAGCTACCAAGAAAGCCAAACATTAAATTCAGGACTACCCATTATATGAATTGTCCCACAGGCTTCAAATTTGTGAACTGTCAAGATAGCAGCATACTGTATTGATCAAGTTCACTGAGTGATTACTCTATAGAAGAAAAACTTGCTAGATACACATTAGCAGCAGCATCAAACATTTTTATATCTTGTAGATAAAGAAATGATGTAGGAAATGTAGCTTGTTGACACAAGGATGCTTTGGTTGAGTTAGATTGTACAAGTGATCATCAGAATCTTTGCTGCTTGCTATTGAAGGTAATAGAAAAATTAGAACATCATCTTAGGAATGGAATAGAACATAGAGACAAATCACCAATACCGTATCCTGTTAATGATAGAATATAGAGACAGAGAATCTTGTGCTTCCAGAGTGATGCTGAAAACTAATTTTGTAGAAACAGAAAACCAATTACAAGTTTATTATTTTTTTGTAGTTTGAGTTTATATGGCCTAATACAGAATGAATTTTTTTTTCTTTATTATTTTTTACCATGGCATAAGACGTTTTTGAGAAATCATCAAACGGCCTCCATTTAATGGCCATAAACTTGTAAATCTATAAAAGTTGGGGAGAATGTCATTGTGCAACGAAGACTTTTCCCAGGATTTATAAAGGTGACATTTTGAAAAAATTCAAAAGCTGTAGAAGTCCCTGAAATTTCAACCACAGATAGTAATAATTCATTTGTAATGTTTCCAAATTCTGCCTGGATATTCTATTGCTTCATGATCAATCTACATTATTGAATCATTAATTCTCTTTAATCTCTGATATTATAATTTGGACAGTTGATGTTTTAATCTGACTCATTTACTGGAACATAGATTGATTTATGGAATTTCCTAAAGATTACATGGTTCCCCAACTTGGGTACTTCCACACTCGAAGGGTAGATTCCTTGCACTCCTCCAAACTTTGTTGCTCAAAATGTGGTTTCAAGGGCACCACAACCTGTACAGGGCTTTCAGGTCTCATAAGTTCTCAAATTCTCTTAGGATGATTTCTCTCAAGAAACACATCTAACCTCTTAGATCATTACAAAGTCTGTATTTGCAGCACACACAGCCTCACAAGGCAAGATAAGGAAAGATAGAATGAGTGACAAGGAGAGAAAGAAACAAGCTTTTTAGATTCCTTGCTTGAAGCACAGAAAACATTGATTGAAGGAATGATAGCTATTGATAGCTCTTTTGATAAGATGATGTGGACAGTGCTTGTTCTGTTGCCTTGTTACTTTTTGCTCTTGAATGGGCCATTCCTTTATAGGTTGGTTTCCTTGTGACTGATTGTTGAAAAATTAGTAATGGTTAAAAATGGTCATTGGAGATGTCTTGCTCAAGGCTTGAGATGTCTCATTGAGTTTGCATGCAAGGCTGGAGAGACGTCTCACTAGAGAGATAGACGTTTTTGTCAAGGGATAGATGTCTCCGTGGGATAGAAAACGTCTCTTGAATATGACAGACATCTCTGGTAGTTCTGGTTGAGTTATGGCAGGGTGCATGGAGCTCGGGAAAGATGTCTCTTATGGGTCATGGACATCTCTAGCAGACTATAGACGTCTCTTGTTAGGGATAGATGTCTCTACAGAAGTTTGGATCTTCTGCACATATTGAGTTCTCAGCAGAGATGTCTTTGCTCAAGCCAAGATGTCTCTTAGCAAGTGCTACATGTCTCTTCCATGTGATATATGTCCCTTGGTCTTAGCAATTTCTTTTTCCTCCTGGTCTGTTCTTTCATGATTTTGCATAATTGGTTCTTGGGTCTTCCTTTCTTCTTGGTTCATCCAGTGGCGATTCATTTATCCTTCTTTGATAATGCAAGAACTCAACCAAACAAGTTCTCTATGTTTCAAGGTTTTGTCACACCAAAAATGTCAACATTTCTCTCCTTTGTAGGTATATCTATGTGTCTCATAGATGAGCAGCTTAGCTCTGGGCAGTTAGAAATGACTTTAATTTGTGTACTCACCAATTCAATTTTCAAAAGTCTTGTACGTAAGGGTGTATCAAGGTGCAAGCTGATGATGACTGATAATTGTATTGATGATTGCTTGATTTTAAAATCCAGGATTTGAACCAAATCTCGTTGTTAAGATCTAGTTCTTATCTATAGAAGGGATTCTTTCACGGTGTGTAGTGTTGGCATCAGTTTGAATTGATCTGTTTGCCTATTATGTGTTTTTGATCTGCTATCTTTCTTCATAAGTTGGGCTGTGAGTTGTCAGTATCTATTTTATTAGTATTAAAAATCTGAACGTAAGACGTTAAGATGGCTGTACTTGCCCTAAAAGCACAATATTTGGAATAAAATTTAACCTTTTATTTATGAGGAAAACTTGTCTTTGAAAATGGAATTAAGTACCAACCGGTGAACTGAAAGCAAATAAGACATTTGAAATTTTAACTTTTGGAGCAATTTGACACCCTGATATAGCATTAAAAATGTGGTATGTGTTAAACATAATTCCTTGGAAAGCTTTTGCTTTTGCAAAATCAACTTGGAAAATAAAATGAAAAAGGTGATTGAGAGAACTTTTAGATGTGAAATTTGTTTCTATAGAGTTATATTTACAACAGATTATTTGTTTATTTTAAAGGTTTCTTCACTTTTATTTATGTATGATTTCTAGTCTTCTTTGTTTCTGGCAGATATCATAAGTGCAACATGAATGAGCTCAAATTGAAACATGTAAATTATGTTTCAATTGCAGTATCTGTGCCACTAATTTAGGATAAACTTGCAGAGTTGAGAATGCATATCAAGTTACATGCCTGGAGAACTTGAAAGAGTTCAGAATTGCTATTTTTATTCTTTACATAAGCAACTTTTGGCACATATAAAGTTTTAAAGCTATGTTAGGAGTTTTGTACCTGGTAATGATATTATATTCTAGTTGCTTTATTCCTTGCTTTTATGGACTTTCAAAAATTCACTAGAAAAGTACTCCTCTCCATCCTATTCTTGATACTAGTAATTCTCTTTATTTGCTTGCTAAATACTTGACAAATTATTTGGCTCCTCTTGTTGGTAAAACCTTTGCTTTTATTAAAAGAAAAAAGCACTAATCATTTTGTTGGTTCTTCATAGTTGTTTTAAGTATAATGTTGCATCACCCATAGTTTGCACATTTTTTCTTTGCAAGACTTTTTGAATCATACTAGATTCATCATCAGTTGCAATTGATTTCTCAAGGATTAAAGAGAGAATAAATAGTATTACGGTTAATGGCTAGTTGAGATGTTGTGGGTAACTGTTAATTTTTCGAAAAAAATGGTTAGTTGGAGAAAAAATGAAAATATAATTTAAAGATATAACAACTACAATAAAAACAAGTTATAGGAAAAAAGACAAAAAAATTTAAAAGATATAATGGCTACAATAAAAATGGCTAATTGTATGGAAAAAAGTATAGCGTTAATTTTGTAGTTATTAAATTAAATTTGTTACTTGGACAACATTTGTGTGAGATGAGGTAGCATCAAATATAGTTGAAACAATTCAACAAATGTAATCAGTTGTCTCCTTCACAGGACAAATTTGTTCTACAAAGTTCGAATACCAACAAATTCATTATTAAAACATAAATTTGTAAGCTAGCAAAGGAATTTTTAACTCAGCTTCACAGTTCTAGTGCTTTCATACTGGACTATGATTAGCTCACCAGTCAATGTAGACCAGTGGTCAGTTGTTTGTAATCTTTTTCTCAATATGAAGTTCATTTTCAGCTTGTTGACTGCCGAAGTGAAGTCTTAGTTCTAAGCTACCTTCATAGTCTGAACATCCTCAACCATTCTTTCCTAAGCTATCTTTGTGGAGAGTTCTTTAGTAGCTCCTTGGTTATGTTTCTTCCTTGTCTTCATTTTCATTGATGATTCACACCTTTAACTGTTTTCACAAACTAGGTTTAGTACAAAGGTAAGCCATTGCACCTTTCTTTGTCAAGGGTGACATTGTCTGGTTATGGCTCAACAAACATGTTTTGCTGCATAATAAAATTGGATTTTTAGAATGTTAATGCATTTTGCTAGTTTTATGAAAAATATTGATATCAATGAGTGATATTTTGGTTTACTTTGATGGTGTTTCATTGTATACCATGATTCCTTTAGGTAAAATGATGGATATAATACATATGATGAATTTCTTCAATTTTTGTATTCCTTTTATCTAAACATTTATAAATTTTAAAGTAAAGTAGATGTTAAGCTTGACACTATTTATGCTCTTTTTCTAATCCATGAGAAATCAATTGCAATTGATGATGAACCTAGTATGATTCAAAATAATTTATGAAAGAGAAAATGCACACTATGTATTGTATGATGATAATGTGTTCTGTTGAGGTTATTAGTGATAAAAAACCCACGGCTTTAATCCCTTGGAATCACAACTATCACCAAATTAAAAAAATGTTATATTTCTTTTTCTATGAATTTTTTTTTAACTTTCAGATTTTTCCAATTTTGAAGTAACAAAAGGATAATTTCTTTTGAATGTTGATGTAGGACTTTTTGGAAGACTTATGGGGGCGTATAAGGTCGTTGCGTGAGGATGAATGGAAAGTTAATACTGGTTAGTTCTCTTCCTAATACCATAGCCAACGTGACACATTATTTTTCATGTCATTTAGTGGCAAATTATAGATCCATGATTGAGCATTGAAAAAGAGGTGGTCATTATTCTATATCGTAAAGGTACCATTTTTCAGTTGTAATGCTAATATTTGTATTACCTAATATCGAACACTAGTTCAATATATTGTTTGTCCTGTAAATAAATGGTATCTATTAATAGTCAATGTAATGTCCCTTTTAAAGGCTTGCTATTTTGATATTACATAGCTGCATGTAGGTTTTGAAATTTTTTTAACTGGTACATGCTTGATAATAGATACATTGGAAGTTTATTATATATTTTTTTTACCAATATTTCTGTTTAAATTGAGTTCTGCTTGGTTTGACTGACCTGTCATTCTGGCATTGGGCACAAGTCTTGTGGAATGATTCATCACAGCATCGGGCTCAATATGTTAAACCTATATTAGGCTTGATATTAGAAAGAATTAAATTGGTGACAGATGAAATAGTATCCTTATTTAAGTGCTCCCATGTACGCCATCTTATTAGATTTTATGGACATAATATCCACTAGTACAAGCTTAATTGATGGTGATTGTTTGGATTATCTAATGCTGAAACAACTTGACATATTTTAGAACTTAAGGTTACTTTTCATGGTTGTAAATCAAGCAAGTTTACCGAACAAATTAATAGAAGTTGCTGATACGTTCTTGACAACTTATCTTTTGAGAAGTATCTTGTGGGTTCAGGTTTCTGATTTGCATCCTACAAGTTGCAATCTTAATTCCATACTGATATATATCAGCATGTTGAAAGATAATGACTAAAATTGAACTTGTCTAATAGATCCTTAAGGTCTCCACGTGGATGTAATAGAAATAGTCCAACTTCAGTTCATTGTTGGTCTCATTTATGATGTGCATCTGAGCTTTATTGGGTATTAGTTGCAAGGATTGTAAGACATATAAGATGAAATTGAAGTATGTTTTAGAAAGTGCATGGTGACACAATTGTTGATTTTGGTGTTTTTAAGATTTATGCATCAAGTAATCAAGGGTTTACATTTTATGTGCAGTTCCACGACCATACTTTGATTTTGAAGCTCGATTGGTAACAGGAAAGAGCCATGATGTTAAATCAATAACTTGTCCTATGCAACCTCCCTTGCCTTTGACGGTTTCTGATGTGTCTTTGGGTAGACAAATGCATGAGGCAGCACTAAAATATCCTCAGAGACTTCAACGATTGCACATGTTCTCTAATTCTGAAAATGATGAGGTAATTCATGAAAATTTGGTTATGCTTGACATATCTTCCCAAGTTTTTTGGTTCTGTTTGAAAATTTGTTTGAGCTTTAAACTGTTTGAAAAAGGAATGTAATCTTCAAATGGATCAATTTTGTGTGTACTTACATACGTGGCTGTGTATATTTCAAGACTGCATTAGCTATGGCTTGTCAATTGAATTTGTGATTATGCAGTTCTATGTTGACATAGATTAGGGTATTTGCAAGTCTGAACAGTCTGTTAATCCTGATGCTCATGTGATTATCATTGCAAAAAGTATGTCAGTGTCCCAGCTGGATTATTGTTTTTGTGTTTGTTCTGTTTTTAAACTGTATAGGCGTTAATGTTTTCATTTTTGCTCAAGTCAATTTCAATACTATGACCGTTCATTAAAACCAGGACATTTTTCCCTGATACTTTTGCATGACCTAATTGGAAAAGTAGATCATGAAGCCAATTGATCGTTTTGTAGTGGAGGAGTATATTATGGATGTTCTGCTCTATCTCAATGGCTGGTAGGCATTACACATCTATCTCTTTCATCATATGTAGGTAGGATTTATGGCCATCCAATATTGTTTAAAGTGCTCAACATTTGTTAATCAATGTTTAAGTAAGATTTGTGAAAGGATAAAGTATATGATGTCTGTATATGTCATAATAACTGAGAACATTATTATCATTATCTTAGAGAAATTATGTAGCTGACCTTATGCCGTATATTGTTGGGACAGGGCTGTGATGATGGCTATTATTATTATTATTGAAACTGAAATTGCAATTGAAATTGAAATTTTATTGTGTTTGTATAGGCCCAAAGTATTTGTTAGACAAATTAACTTGTGAAAAATATATCAATCGCAATAAATGCTGAGTACAACGGATGTTTCAGTTTCATTATTAGTATTATTAACATTTTCTAGAAAATTTAGATTACTATCAATAATGCTAAAAGAGGAAAAGCATCCCTGGTAAATATATTAAAGTGATTCACAACATGGATGAAGGAGATAATGCTAGAATTAGAACATGTGGAATAACATTTGATTTTTCAGTCATAGTAGGTCTAAATCAAAGGTTTGCACTTAAACTAAGCAAGTACATGATGAAATCTTTTGGTGTATGCTATTTGTACATGGTTGGTGGATACAGATTGAGCAAATATTGCTTTTAAAATGGAGAAGTAAGGGCAGGCTCTAGAATCAGAAGATTTAAAAATTAGTAGTAAAAGTAAGGCAAAATACATGGAATCTAATTTCAATGGAGGTGAAATCAATGATACAATAGAAGTAACCATTCAAGTTAAGGGGTTATTGTTTGGAGTGAATTTAAGGTGCTTGTTTCTCAAGTTGTAAGACTTGGGTTCAAGCCTAGGTGCAGCCACTTAGTTTAGGATTTTGTTCATTTACTGACCTTCCTGAAACCAGCCTTGGTGGAATTCTGGGTGATGATCCTTTTTAATTCAAGTCTGCATTGAGGTAGGGTGATCAAAATGGAGATAGGCTAATGGTGTTTTATGCAATAAAAAGGTCTGAATAAGACTAAAAGGAAAATTTTACAGAATAGTAATCAGGTTTGCTCTTTATATGATATCGAAAGTTGGGTTATGAAAAAGTTGCATGAACAACAAATTAATGTTGAAAAATTCTGAATGCTTAGCTGGATGCTGAATGTTGTAAGAAGAGATAAATTTTGTACTACAACTATTAAGGAAGACTTGGAATGACTTTTATTGTAGATAAGCTTTAGTAGTTGTGTCTAAGTTGGTTTGGTTGGTTTTTAGAGAAGTTCAGATAACGGGAATCAGACTTTTGGGAAACCCTTAGAGAGGAAGACCAGAAAAAGGCATTGGTAAAATGTTTAAAGGAAAAAATTGTTGATAGATTAAAGATTTAGCCCTTAATTGAGGATGATGATGTGAGAGAACTCATATAGCTAACCTCATATTGTCAGGACAAGGCTAGGATGATAATGATCAATAGCGAGGGAAAACATTGGGAGAATATGAAGGTCATTATCAGATTTGTTATCTATTGATAAAATATTGAAATTTAAAATCAAACTAGCAACTAGTAAAGAAGAACTACACACAAAAGCAGCATGGAGGGTTGAGTTTGTATGTGAGGTTTTTATTGGAGAAGAAAAAAGGAAACGTTTTTAAAAATCCAAAGCAACTAAAAGTAATGATGATGCTTTAAAAAACTTCTAAAATGAAGTTATAAAGGCAGCTATAAAAGTTAATACAAAAACTAAATGTAACTATGATGTGTAGATTGAGATGAATAATGGGAGCACAAAGATAGGATATGATTAGAAAACAATATGTCAGGGGAAATTGTAGGGTTGTACCTATTAGGGATTGGAGGAAGTTGAGGAAGTGGGAGAACAAGTAAGGCATGTTCAAAGTGACTATGTAAATATGATGTGTATATTAAGATGAATAGGTGAGCAACAAGATAGGATATGAATAAAAAACAAAATGTCAGGGGAAGTCGTGAGGTTGTACCTATAAGGGAGTGGAGGAAATTGAGGAAGTGCAAAAACAAATAAGGCATGTTCAAGGTGACTTTGTAAACTAAAATCTGAGCACAAGAGTTCTCATTTGAACCAATGAAGAAAGGACATGTACACATTTCCATAGAAGAGAAAACTAAACCCCGAAAAAGAAAATAAAAAGAGGAAAAGTTATAGAAAGGCAGCAAAGTTGCATAGGGAGGCGCACCTGTTAAATCCAGTATAAGGAGGAATGGAGAATTCTGAGGTGTAAGCCAGAAAAGGGAATAGACGAAAGGAAATGAAGGTAGCAAGGTCTTAAGAAAAGAAAACCATATTCTGAAGTGACGTAGAATAACATGGAACAATTTCTACAAATGATTATGAAATAAAGAAGTGACTCTGCGGTGTATGGTAGAAACTAAGAAACGCCAAAGCAAGATTTTCTGTCGTGAATGGAGATATCTAAATTAATATCCCTTAGTGAATGGAGGAATTTAAGATTACTATCCATAGTAAGGAATGAGGTCGTGTAAAATCTATGCAGTGAACAGACAGAAAAATGTATTGATTCCATAATAAATGAATGGGAGATGATGTATAAGATTGTCAATGCATAGGAGATGTGTCTGTTGAACACAATTTTACTAGTCAACATTGTTAAAACAAAAGTATCTCTTAAGTGTAACGAGTAACTCTTCAATAATATAAAATCAAACAGTGCTTCATTTATAAAATTTTTCCTAATTTCTACCAGGCATGAGATGAAATAACAGAGACATGACATGGTAGCTTGTGATGTGGCCGATGATTTAGCCTTATGTTGACAAAAATTAATGAACTGAAACACCAAATAAAAAGAATAATGTTAAATTGATGAGGTTTAAATGATATAATTTACGAAAGAACCATCATCACAACTGCATCAATAGACTCAACTCAAATGAATGTTATGTATAAGATGTCTTTGTAATGTAATAATAACCACCTGGGAAAATGTTATGACTTTGTAAGATAAACTCTTAAGCCATTTATATGCTGGCCGCAGTTATGTAAATGTCAGGATTTTAGCCATCCATGCCTCTCATTCTATGTAATTGATCTTCATATTGTACATATTAGCAGTTGGTGACAGATATTTGTAATTTGTTAAGATGTCTTTAGTCTGAAAATTTAACATTATTTTAGCTAAGTCTTATGGCAGAGATTTCCTATGCATAGCACAGTACTTTAATTGAAGAAGAAATTACAAATACATTTCTATATGCTAATTATGTGTTTTGTACTTGAAATTCATTAGTCGGAAAGAATGCACTGCATACTTGGTTGGGTTACCAGTTCCTTTCAATTATGACAAAATACTGGCAGAAACTATATTCTCGCAGGTAATGGAGACCATTCAAAGATATTTGTGTTGTGTAGTTACAGAAGATATATATATTTTTCTTCTTTTGGTGGAAAAGGTTCTTTTATATTTCTTTTCATCTCTAAGAGTGTTTTTGAGGATGGTCCTATTTTATTAGAGAATTCTTTTTGAAATACTATACATGGTGCCATCTCAAATCTCTACTTTCTTAGCAGATACTAGTGGCTCCAAATGTACATAGTGTTTTTTAAGAGAGACGTGTCTAATCATTTATAATTATTATGTCCATTTGAGTTTAAAAGAGTTTATTGAGAGAGTATAAGAAAATCAACTTTTTTTTTTTTTTGGAAAAATTTGAGTGAAGTTTATTCCCAAAAAGAATGACTATACAAAGGTATAGCGCAAGCTAGGGCAGTTGACCCCACATTGACAACGGACCCAAACCCCTAGGCCCCCCGCAAGTCCCAACCGCATCAGGGCATTCCCGTTAGCGGGTTAAAGGTCCCAACCCTGGACCTTGAAACAGTATTTCGGATTGAGCCAGGCATGTCCCAGCGCCCCACCCCACGTTAGGGGCTTTTGGGGCGGTCATGGTTAGAGCTCCAACTCTCCTCGAGGGTTTGGAGGTTCGAGAACTGCGCGCCCGGGCAAGCATCCAAGCGACGACGATTCTCTTCAATTAGCCGGGCAATACCTATCATGTGGTCGTTGATGAGGCTCTCAATCCATTGCAGCATTTGGCTGTGAGAGTGCGGGGGTAGGGTCTGTTTCCCAGAGAGCGCTTTCCTAGCAGCCCGAACCAGCCCCTTGTCATTGCTCGCCTGCCCAGTTGTGATCGCTCTGGGGTCGGTATCCACAGTCGACGAATCCCGTAGCGGGGCCTGGGCTGGCCTGCCCCGCACGCAACCCCCACCCGCAAGGTCCCGGGAGGACATGGTCGTAGGCTTAGCCGAGATCGCGTCACCCCCCGCCGGATGGCCTTTGCTCCCCCTCCACCTTTGATACACCAGCGTAGGCCTGAGCGGCGGAGCTAGAGTGCCAAACCGCCAAAGAACATAGATCACCATTGGGTGTTGGCCAGGCCGGCGTCATTGCAGAGACTCCCAGAGGAAGTGGGGGAGGTTAATAGGAGTCTTGGCGCGTATGTGCTTGAGAAACATGAAGTGCACCCCGTTGAGTCTATGGTGGGAACCCAACTGAATGAAGTAACGCTCCACCATCGCGGTCGTGGCCCTCCAGGCTGGCGAGAGGGCCAACCCCTGAATGTGGCCGTTGACTGTCCGGGGGATGGAGCCCTGGAAGAACTCGGCGGCGTCCACCTGGGACTGAGCCACAGGGGAATCTAGTCCCCTGTTGCGGGGGCACCAATCACCTCAGCCAAAGCGTCAACCATCACCTGGATTTGGCGTCCGCGAAACATCGTGTACTCCCTGTTCTAGTTTGCATAGAACGGCTGGACATCCATCTTTGGGTTTGCCGCAATGTGTTGGAGCAAGGTAGTCCAACCCATCCGCGAAACCATCTGCTAGAGATTAGTTTGTTTTTGAATGTCGGTAGCTGGCGGTTCGAGACAGGCACGCGGTCCCATTAGTGCAGTAGTTTCGTCCCACGATCTTCTGAACCAGTGAACCAGCGCGGCAGGTGAGGGGATAGTTGTCCCTCTGAAGATCCGATTGTTCCTGGCACGCCAAAGGGTCCATAAGGCTGCAAGTGTTTGCGAATCACCATAACATTAGAGCGGGGGGAGGCCGGACATACTCCAGAAGTTCCTAGCGACGTGGCACTCATGCACGAAGTGTTGGTGCGTCTCGTCGCGTTGATTGCACATTGGGCAGATGGTGTTAATGTGCATGCCATGTGCCTGCAGACGCGTTCGTACAGGAAGCACCTCGTTCAGGACCAGCCACCCAAAAGCCTTAATTTTTTCTGGTAGGCAGCCTTTCCATAGGCGCTTCCAACGAGGATCCTCCGAGAATTGGCGTTTGAGCAGTTCACGGGGGTGCAATGCGGTCTCGTCTTCGTGGGTGAGGGTGTGGATGTGTGCACAGAGTTGGTGCCAGACCAGGTTGTCAGACACGGTAGCCTCCTAGGGTCGGTATTTCCATACCAGGAGTTGCACCCACCGGGGGGGNGCACGACGCCGGACGACAGTGTGGCCATGGAGGCGGCGAATCTTGCCATGGCTGCCAACACAGTAGTTGCCAATATGATCTTCCCTTTGCGGGATAGGAACCTGTTCGCCCAGTGAGCTGTGTGCATTTGAAGTTTCATTATGAGCACCTGCTAGGTTCGCTGTTTGTGCCAATTGTGCATTGGCATTCCCAAGTACGTGTCCTCCTCGCTCCCTGGGAGAATCCCCAAGATCTGGATGATCTTAGTGCGCACACTAGGATGGGTATGGGTTAGGTATATTGCGGACTTGCCTGTGTTGGTGGTCAACCCCACTTCCCTCTTCATCCTGTCCATCGCCCACAGGAGCGCCCGAGATGTTGGTGACCCAGACGTTCGGTCCCAGAAGGTGCACCGTGATGCTCCAGTCTGATGCATCGAGCAGGGACGAGGCAATCCTGGTGAGGATAGTGAGACCGCCAGCCCGTCCTCGGCTAGGCACCAGGTGACTGCACCATCCCTCCCAATGTAAAGCTTGATTTTCCGGCTGTCGTAATTTTGTCTCTTGGAGACACACCACGTCGCACCCCTCGGTACACATAATTCTTTTCAAGGTATTTCTCTTATATAGGGGTACCCTGTCCCCGACAATTCTAGGATAGAATCTTCATGGAGAAACAGACAAGCATCTGTGATAAACCTCCCAGAGTGTGCATTGCGCTCCCAAGTCGATATCCAATTGCGTGGTCGTTTTCCAGGTGTGGGCGCTGTTAGGACGTCCAACCTTGGGCGACGTCTGGGTTACATCAACCCCCTTCTCGTGCAGCACCCCTTGCACAACATCGGGCATTTTGGGCCGTGGCAAGCCCCTGCTAGTGGTGATCCAGTCACTCAGCGGCAGTAGCTCTAACCCCACCTGAGATGTGTCCACCCCCTTGTCTTGGGGCTGTTGGGCGAGCTAGGGCAGCCCGCTTGGGTGTTCGGACTAGATGGAGCACCACAAGAAGTTGTGCCCTTTTTGCCTGGTCGGTTGTTCAGGTTCGCAGCCATAGGTCCCCCTCCCCGAGAGGCCCCGAATGTCCCTCTCCCGGCCCGTCGAGGCCAGGAGGAACCACGCTGTTGTTGCCCTTGGCCGGGGGCAGCCCCAACCCCGACCTGCGACACCCATGCGGACTCCGTCAAGCCATGTTTTGCCACCCGTCCCTTCTTTCCAATGAGCTTCCAGCCACCTTCTTTGAGCTTGGGTGTTGGGCTGCCCTGTTTCGCATGGTTGACCCCGCCAGTGATGCCCTCAGGCGAGGCCGGGGTCGCAGGCGGCAGGTTTTCGAACTGCACTCGGATCCTTTCCTCCCCTAAGTTTGTGTCCAGCACGATTTCGTCCACGCGGTCCTCGGAGCGCAGGGATTGCCATACACAGAACCTTGCAAAACCCAAACGATCCATCCCCGCAGTGAACGGGTCAAATTTTATAAACTCGCCAAAGAGATCGGCCAGCGATTTCAGAAAGTCCACTGACCAGTATTCAAGGGGGAGACTGTGTAGTCTCACCCAAACTGGTGCCCGCTCAAAAAGATCCTTATCTCGGTGTGCCCTCGGGCACCAAGGCGCCAGCGCCAGCCCCCGTGCCCCATAAAACCAGGGCCCTTCCACCAGGATGCGCTCCTTGTCCGTCCCTGATTCGAAGCAAAATAGGAGACGGTCGTCAGCCAGGCTTTTGACCATCATCGTGTCCAGCCCCCAAATCGACCAGACCCATCGCCAAATCAAGTCCATCCATGGCTGCGCGCCCTCCGACATGAACTTGCTGAGCAAGCTGCGTTCTAACCGTTGTAGGGTGCCGGCCGCCGGGCGACCAACCTTTAGGCTCATCACCGAACCCTCGCGCGAGCAGGTCTCAAACTCCCTGGGGCCTTTTAGCGCGGCCAGCGGGGCTGCCTGCCTTTCCTCATGCGCTTCGCTTGAAGCGATGCCATTGGCGGTCTGCGTACCCGCATCCGCTTGTGCCCGCCCTGTGCCCTCTGATGCATTTGAAAACATTCTCGCCCTGTGCCCTCTGATCCAACTTTCCAACAAGTTTCTCCATAAGAAAATCAACTTTCTTCTTGGTGTATGCAATCTCGAGACTTAATAGTACAGGCAGAATACTGCCAAAAAAATGTATACACGACCACTGCAAAAACATGATCATATTGACTAAGATTACGAATAATTATTGAAGTTTCATTTGACTAACATGCAATAGTTATTGGCTAATATCAAACCTTATATGTAAATTTTAATAATATTGTTAATGCTTATTATAGCACAGGAATGTTCACATAAAGATAAAAATAATTAACGCCTGACATATTACTTGGGAGATGGCCGAGAAATGAAATCTATGCAAACATGATCATTAGTCATTAGTCGTTGATAATCAAGCACAAGAAACTCAATGCGTAAATAAACAATAGATATAGAAAAGACAATGGTCTTCCTCAGTCATAGGTCAGGTTAATCTTTAAATGGACAGACTTATCTGACTACTTTTTTACCAAAAGGCACAATTTACATATTCGCAGGTTTACTTGTTAACTTTGGTCATTCCTGGTCATTTCCAACTTGCTGAACCAGAACAAATACCATGCTAAAATATTTAAGCATGTGCATTTTTTTGGACGTTACTCGTTAGAACATGCTAATTCAAATACTTGGATCTTTGCAGATATTTTTACTCCCTAAGCCAAGGTTTAAATTGCTTTATTATGCTTTAGTAATCATCGATCTCTTCAAGGTAAACCAGCACATTTATCGTTTTCCAAATAGCTATATTTTAATTCAATATGTTATTGAAATTTTGTGCAACCTTCTAAGCTTGCTGCGTTTTTCTTATATGATTTTATTGTAGGCATTGCCTGGAGCATTCCCAGCTGTAGTAGCTGATTCTGTTCGGTGGCTATTCAATCGAGTGGGTGATTTAGACATGGAGTGTCGAACTCGGCTTGTTCTTTGGTTTTCACTTCATCTGTGAGTTTCTTAGTTAACAACAATTGCTTCCAAGTCTTAAGCTCAGTTGCATCCTGTATGAACTTGTTCAACTCTGACTTGTTGCCTTCGAAAAATCAGTAAGCTTTTATTATGAGTTCTTAATCGATGTGCAATACTGGTTTCAGATCAAATGTACGTTTTATATGGCCATGGACAGAATGGGGGCTTGTCTTGGATCTTCCAAAGTGGTCGCCACGGCGTGTTTTTGCACAAGAAGTACTTGAAAAGGAAGTGAGGTTGTCATACTGGGAAAAAATAAAGCAGGTTTGACACTAATGAGTTTCTCTGTTCAACATAACAAAATATACATTATTCAAAGTCCTCTTGCTTCTCATTTTAATAATCGGTGATATTTCAACAAAGTAGAACTGAATTTCCGTCATGTATAATTGAGACATGATACCTTGTAATTTGTCTCCTCTTTTTATATAGAGTTTAGAGGAAGCTCCTGGTTTTGTGGAGTTACTTCCTCCCAAAGAAAATGGACCGTGCTTCAAGTATAGCAGAGAGAGTCAAGGAGAACAATCTGAGACAGAATTGGCTCTTGCTGCGGACCTCACAAATATGGTGAGAGATAGAAGAGTTGTACGTGAAATTTATACGTGGGTTGATGAGAATATTGTATCTGTGCATGGCACCAAAACAGCCATTGAGCTGGTGGTACAAACTCTTGTTAATATTGGATCAAAGACCTTGACCCATTTGGACAGTGTTCTGGAGAGATATGGACACCTCATCTCAAAGCTAGGTTCTGATCATTCAAATCAAGTTCTAATCATAGATGAAATTTCCAAGCTGTGGAAAAATAATTCTCAGATGATTGTGATTACTATTGACCGAATGATGGGGTACCGTATTGTTTCTAATTTCTCAATCTTAAAATGGGTATTTGCTCCTTCGAATATCGAGCAATTTCAGACCTCTGGGCGACCCTGGGAGGTAATACTTTCTTTCCATTTATTTGTGACGAATTTAGGTGTTTCTTTTCTGTGAGAGTAGATAAATTCAAAAATGGTCACTTCTGTCATTAACAGATATTACGAAATGCCCTTGCAAAGACCTTTAACCGGATTTCAGATCTTAGAAAAAAGGTTGCCTCTGCAGAGGAAGACGTTAAAAAAGCCACCGACGCCCTTGCAAAGGTACAGGCTGAGGTAAGGTCCGCTGAGGCGTCTGCTGAAGGGGATGGAGGGCAGGAAACGCAGAATCAACAACGAGAGTTTAAATTAAAAAGATTGAAGGCCGACCTGGAAAAACGGAAAACACAGGAGAATTCTGCTCAGGAGCAGCTGGAAGCCAATAATGCAGTACTTTTTAAGGAATTGCAGGATACTGAGGTACGGAGCTATATATCTTGTTGTCTTCCTAGAACTTAGAGCCAGCTATATGCTAGCTGTTTGGACTAATGTGGACACTTTCAGCTGGCCATCAAAAGATTCCCCAAAGGGTGTCACTGGAAAAGGTTTTTTGCCTGTGTCAACCATGGTCGGAGATGAAATGTTTCAATTTCCTAAGATAACATAACTCGCATTTCCTTGTATGTGTCGGAACAACTCGCATTTCCTTGTATGTGTCGGAACCACAACTAAGGAACATCGTGTTTCCCTCGTCTATTTTCTGCTCAATATCCCAGTCGGATTCTTAATCCCTTGTAAAAATCATCTGGTGCTCAGCGAATCACTTGTAAGAATGAAAAGAATGAGTATAAGTTGAAACTATTTTGGTTGTTCCTAGTGGATTGCTCACTTGTAAGAATGAAAGGAATGAGAATATTGCCAGCAGGATACTGTAGAAAAATAAGAGTATAACAATGCTGAAGTGTGACTTGAACCGATAAACTTTTGGCTGTCAAAACAATGAGCTAACCACTTGAGTGATTTATCCCTAGCATTCATTTCCTTGTATTTTTTGGAGTCCGATCATTGCCGTTGCTGCCCTTGTAACTTATGTTTTAAAACAGTGCATAGTTCCATTAAGATATTTGTCATTACAGTTCAAGGGTTGCAATGCAAGGTCATATGCATGAGGGGACATCGTCAGAGCTCATGGAATGGGTTTTCACATTGTTCAAATGCATACCAATGGCTTTTGACCATCAAAGATAAGGGCAGGTCTTTACAGGGATGAATTTGGGGTGTCCTTCACTAAAATTATGACTACTTACTTTTAGGTTATCATACCGCTGATATGATTCTTTGGAACAACTTAAGCAGAACACATGTTTCAGCATATCCTTTTAGATAAACCTGTGACTTGCATATTTACAAGTCCCATCCCTTCACAGGTATGAGTTTCTACCAGTGCATTTTTATATTACCATGACTATATTCCATCAACCTTGTTTACAAATATTGCTTGCCATTAGCTGGGCTCTCTCCAACGTGGTGATACTCGTGGGATATCCCATTTTGATTTTATCTCCTACCACATCAACCACAGAAACGGGTCCTTGTAAAATCTTTTAAGGTACATCACCTGGTAATGTTCTTCCATCTTTGGATGACTGGGATCTCAGGTCCAAACACATTCGCAGCTGTTGCAGAAATGTCTGAGTATGTATGTGATTGCCGACAAGCTATGGCTCGAAGCTTCAAACATGATACTAAAGGGTGCTTTGTGTTGCTGCACATTTGAAATTCACATCACAGTTATTTTGTGCATCCTTAACTAATGTTTCGGATACCTGGCTCAATTTTAGTAACACAGACCTATCATCAATTTGGAAATGCAGGCCTTGCTTGTTGCTCTTTACAAAAATTTCTCCGAGCAACTCATGAAGCATAATCTGGACACAATTTTTGACTCTGAAGTTGACGCTGTAGAAGCTGAAAATGAGGGAGATTCCATGGCAGTTGATGGAGACGAACCGTCACCAATGGATGCCGATGATGACATGGAACGTCGGAACCAAAGGTGTTTTTTTCTGCATATCAGAGTTAGTAGCATTTATTCATGCCATTTTATTTTCATATTCACAATTTTGGGCAATGTTTCTTTTTTACACCGTGTGCAGATTTTCCAAAACTAAAGGGGCAGAAAATCAGGAAGAAGTTGAATGGTGTACAAGCACATTGGGTCAACTTCAAGCATTGACCCGCCAATATGCTACCGAGGTAAAATAACAAAGTCTACATTATTGTCAGCAGTATCATTTACATGTTAACTATTATGTCGTTTCATCTTTACATAATTCAAAATCATTGTTTGCAGATTTGGAACAATATCGAAAAGCTGGATGCTGAAGTTTTTACGGAGAGCGTTCATCCTTGTATCAGAAATGCGGTATATTGTAGTCTGCGCCGCAGCATTCCTCCTTCGTCAGACATGATGCGTTAGTTCTTACGCACAGATAGCATTATGTACACTAATGATCCCCTGTTAAATCTTCAACACTGTAGTGCACGAGTGTATAATTATATTCCCTGGTAACATCTTCAACATTTGAATCATTGTATCTCTGAACACATGCAGTATGTTATACCCGATCTTTATAAAGAAGGGTACTGGCTACCCTGTAAATCATGTCTGTTGGAATGGAGCGTGAATGATGAGATATGATAGAACTTGAATGGTTTTGGAAATTTTGGAAATTGCATATTTTCTCTGTACTATTTATAATTATTGATGGTTTTAGGAATAATTCAAATATATAGCAATGCAATTAGAAACAGAGGCATGGGCAGAAGAAAGTTGAATTATTCTTCCAATCTTAAAATATGAAATTTGTGGGAAAGCTACGTTAAATCCTGCCTGATTAAAAGGGGAAAAAAATCATTTTTAGGGTATTTCTGGTAAAATTATATTAATGAAAGAGAATTCGGTTCTGTGAAAAGTTACGTTTTAGGAAAACATGATTCCAGCTAGAATTGCAAATGAGGATAAAAAACAAAAAATAAAGTCCACATTTAATTTTACAACAAATGTTTTTAAAAATAATGTTATAAAAATGCATTTTTTGTTTGTTTTTGAGTGTGGCATCAATGAAGCAGCCTTTTGGTAGGATCCTTTTTTATTCATGGGTCACATTTACCTTGTTGTATGGGTAGGGGTTGTGTTACCAACCTTGAGTTAGCTTGCCTTAAAAAAATAAAAAAAAGGTGAAGGCATTTTAAAAATTATAGTAGTAAAAATGATATTGTGCATATTCAATTTAATGCTAATTTAATCTATGAAACTGAAAAGTCAAATTTTATTCTTTGTCCACCCTCTACATCTATTGGATAGTAGAAATGTGCATGGTATGAGTTTTGAAAACATCCGTAAGAAAATTAGCAAATATTCTTGGTAACATTTGTAACAAATCAATCAAATTTGGAGGTGTAATATCCTCATCTTTAATTGTCAAAAACCATTGATGTCCTCCATCTATGTGTAATGTGCTTAAATGTATGATACTGCATGAAAATGTGTTCATTTTCAATGTTATTTGTATTGCAGAGTTGACATATTTGTTCTTCACAAGGAATTTTGAACCATATTGCCATATTTGAGTGTATGTAGCTAGCATTTGAGTGATACAAGCAAAGCATATGCTTGTGCAAGAAACCATTCTTACATTGTTAAATTTTCTCCAAAAAATTTGAGATGGCAAGTCTAGCATCAAATAAAGACTGCTTGTGTTTTCTAGAGTAGAATACTTTTTGGTTGCTTTCTAGTTTAATAAACTAGGTATTTAAAGCATCAAGGGTTTAATTAGTGTATGACATTAATTTATCAAAGGTCATTTTACCTTTTAATTATATTTGCCCATATTCCATGAGGCAAGAAAATAAGGTGTTGTAGATGAATGTAATTTAGTAGGTGGATTTGTTGAAATCTAAATATTTTATGAATAATATGAGAAATTAAGGTTACATTATTTGATGAAAACAAAGATGATGCATTAAAACAAAGAGAGGAGGATTAATTTATTAGTTCTCAAGAAATCAAGAAAATTATTTCTATTCCAATGTGACTCTTTGTATGATTGGGTGTAGAAAACATAAAAACTAATTAGTATATTAAAAATGGAAGCACATTATCTTCAAGTTTATACTAAAAAATGGAATAATATGCAAAGTGAGTATAGAATATGCTAATTATGCTTACTACAAGTCATTGAAGAATGACGTATATTATTTGAATGTTGTTGAACAAAATTTTTATAAGAAAGTGTCATATATTATTAGAATGTTGTTGGTGGTAAATTATAGTTTTGTATAGTTTTACATTAAACAATAAGTAATGCCAGAAAATAAAGACTTATTATAGATATAGAATCTTTCTAGCAAGAGGTACAAACTTTGTTGAAAATAAAAAAGTTTGAAGATCAATTAAAAGACATATTACTAGAGGTTGCAAAAAATATTATTATGCAACAAATGGTTATGGGTAAGAAGAAGTGGTTTAATAAAGAATGTCCACAAATAAGGTCAGCTATTAAAAATTCCTATTAAAAAAAAAAAACTTTGGATAAGAACTACATGAAATTGCTGTAAAAGGGAAAAAGAACATTTCTAAAAGATCACCAAAAGAATATAGTGCTAATGATAATGCAAGATCCATGAAATTTTTGGTAACTTTTTAGAAATAAAGTTTCTCTAAACAATGATATTTCATTTACATAGATATAAAAGTTTTACAAAAATTTGTTTCATTATTGAAACACCGTAAAGAAAATTTGTGTTACAATCCATGTCAAAAATTCATTATGGAAATATAAAGGCAAATACAATTGTCTTATTTTCCCCAAAATCTTACATTATGGCCTTGTATTACTAGAATTTAAGGCAGTTTTTAATGTAAGATATGAGGTGCGTAGCCTATATACTATAGATCTCATACATCCTAGCTTATAGAGGCTAACAAATACTTCACAAGCTATAAAATGCCTTATTTTCTAGCTTGTGGAAGCTACAAAATCCATGTATGCTAGCTTGTGGGGGTAAAAGTGTTTCAAAAGCTACAAAATTTGATGTTTTAGCCTTATACATTGAGCATTGTAGTTCCATCTTTTGGATAGCCCAAACAGACAATGTATAAGATTTGGGCTTTAATCCCATATGCTGGGCATTCCAGTTTCATATGCTAGGAAACATGCAAGGGTAGCATATAGAGAACAAAAATTAGCTAAAATTGCTCATATGTTGCGTGGAGGTGTTCCAGGTGCAATGGAATTTGCTAAAAATCTCTCAGCAATCATGATAGAACTAGCGACAACAAATGAGGGACCCAAGGCCTATTTAAACAAAAATCTATTTCATTGTAAGGATTTTTTGGCATTTTGCATCTATGTTGAACTTGAGACTTTTGAGCACTGCAAATGGCCAAGAGTTTGCGATGAATATCATCATTTTTTTATAGCGCAGATCACTAGAGTAGGCAAGCAAAGTTAAGGAGCAGATTCATGCAGATACATTGCAGAATACACCCTATGATTGTATCAAAGCTTAAAGATGTTATTGCATATTTTGGGTTTTCTAAAACCTATAATCTGTATTTCCTAAACTTTTGATTATAACATTTTATTTCATAATATTAATATCAAAGTTGTAGTTCCACAGTTGTTTTGTCATTTTTTTTGTTTATCAACCTATTTTGGTCTTTGGCACTATGTTTTAAGATAAAGATGATCATTTGAATTTTTTATCACTTGGTAACAGACCCTTTAAGTCCTCATTTGATTGGCAAGACAGTTTGAGGTGCTCATAGATCCTTCCTAGGCCCATGGATTTGTGAATAGAACTGTTCCAACAAGGATCTTTGGTGCTTCAGCACTGAATTTTTCCATTGCTATACGAAGAAACCTAAAGTCTTTAGAATTTGACTAGATCGTTGAGTGAATGCTAGTGATTTGTATGGTTGGACGTAGGGTATACTTGCTACTCATCATTGGTGCCGTTGTCAGGGACTCTAGTTAGTTTCATGCACTATTTAGGATTTAGTGAAAAATCATTCAACATTGTTGGATCAAACCTTAAAGTCACAATCATTCTAACACTAATAATAATTGTAACAAAGAACATTGTTAATTTTCTTCTAATCCAAGATATCTTCTTCTCACAGGGATGATTCTTTGCCTAAATTTGAGCACACATCCAATCAAAGGAATGAACGATCAAATTAGCTAGTGCCCCAACAATGTTGAGTGGTATATACTCATCCTAATGAGTATGTGCCCAATTTCACCTTCATCATACATTAAGATGATTAGATGCAGTAGAGAGACATGGAGGACAACATTGTGTTGCTGCCTGATCAATCAATTTCTATGATGCTCCAACAAACTCTTATAAGGTTGTTCATCTAGGGGATCCATGCTGAGTATGTTGTGTAGGATCATGACTCCAAGGATTACCATCCTATTGAAGCATAATGCAAAATCGATTGACAACAGGAGAAATGCTACCAAGCTGCAAAGGGAAAACAGTTCAATAATTCCTTATTCTTGCTAGGCCAAAAAGATAGTGAGGATTCCTTCTCTAGGGATTCTCATTTCATTGACTCCTCCCCTTGGTTTCAACAAAGTGGATTTAAACCAGAATTTACAGTCCATTGTAAACAATCTTGGTTCAAGCAAGAATAGGTCTTGTGATCATGGGGGATCCAAAGATAGGAGTCATGACAGGGACAAGGGCAAGCATCATGATGATGATCATGGCTATGACCATTGAAGAGGGGATGACAGGCATCATGATGCTAGTCCTCTTTTCTCTTCTTCCTCTAACTCTAATTGAAGTTGTAGAGGATGTGCCCATGATAGGGGTGACCGGCGGGACAAAGATGATCATGATTGTAGAGCCCGTTGGAATGATCAAGATTAGGAACATGGGCATTCAATGAAGGCTCACCACCATAAGAGAAGGGGTAGTAGAGGGCATCATAGGAATCATGGCCATCATAGAGGCCATGACTATGATGAGCCTTTGCTTGCTACTTGAAACATGTTGAATATCGTACAGGTAGTTAGAATTCCAATAAGGCATGTGAAAGATAGCCCAATAAAGTGCTTGGATATGAACAACATTTTCAAGTTTGAAGGGGGATACAATTTAGATTTGTGGAATAATCTACAAGCCTTTCACAATGCTTGTGCCTTGCAAAACATAGAAAATGAATGGTAAAAACTTAAGCTATTCCCTAGACCACTCATAAAGGAAGTAGAAAGTTTGTATTACCCTTTAGAGCTAGAATCAATCCGTAGATGGAGCATGGTGCTTGAGCTATTTAATGACAAATGCTAGACATACTCTTGGGTGTCCAACTTGAGAAAGCAAATCTAAGATTTAAGACAAGAAATACATGAACCCTTGGACACAGCCATGGGCAGGTACTATTCCCTTTTGTACCAATGTCTTGGCCATGGTTACTCTCAAAGGGAGCAGCTTTGCCATATCATAGATAGGCTTTGATTAGAAACAAGGAGAACTCTTGGGGTCTATGCCCAAGGGAGACTGTGAAAATTAAAAGTCCATCAAATCTAAAGGCTCATTTAGTAGGTTGCTAAAGAAGAAGGAGAACTTAGGAAAAGAGAACGTATGGAGGAGTATAATTAGGATCCTTGCATTTGAAAAAGGGAAGTTTGGTTTGTTGACAATGAGGAGGAGGCACCACTTGATGAAGTGGTGTAGCAAAAAACCTTGCTGATCTAGAAATATCTCTTCAAAATTTAAGCTAAGGTAGATAAAATATGGCAATGTTTGGATGAAAAGTTCCAAATGGCTCTAAAAATAGCAAAGGCATCCAAAGAGCAAAGTAGTGATCATGATCGCAGGAGAAGGAAGGATGTTGGAAATATCCACTAATGGGGTAAGGGCAAAGTTGATACCGTAGAGGAGGTTGTGGAGTTCAAATTAGATAATGATGGTGCATGTGACATTTGCCAATATGAACATCCTAAGGGATGTTGCCCTATTGTGTCACACTTTTAGGAATCTGGGGTGTACACTTTAAGTCATTGATTGGCAAGAAGGCAAGCACCTAGAAGGTTGCCTTATCCTCAATGCAATCCAAGGTAGTTCCACCAACAACAAGCTTATTATCCATGTGGAGATCCAACACAAACGTTTGAGTAGTATCATCAATGGCAACACCCATAGCCGTGGGGGATGCCGCCACCAAGGCACGAGTACCCTTATAAATAGTTTGATCCATATTAATACTATGTTCAACAATCCATGTCTCCACATGACTTTTCTAGTCATGCTTCTTTTCAGCATCACTATTACCCTCTTGAGTATTATAGAGCTCATTCTCCATCTCCAAGAGGGGAGCTCCCATATCATTATCATCCTCCTCATCCTTTTGTGCATGTCCCTCCATTTGCAATCCAATTACCACCTACTCCATTAATGTAGGGAAAAAATTCAGTTGAGCTACCACAACATAACACTACCAGGGCCATTAACTTACAGCTGGCTCTTGAGTTGAGTGGTTCAGAACCCAGACCCAAAAAAGACCATTCTTTCAAACCAGTAGTCCTACAAAGTCCTCATAGACAGCTAATAACCTTGCTTCTTCCTCATCCTCTACATCCAATCCATTCAATTCCCCTTCAAATCAAACACCTTCCAAAGTGCATACTATCATGCTAATCCATGCTGTAACTGATTGGATAAAGGTAGGTCACCTTCCTAGAAAAAATATCTAATCTGGGGAGTTCCTTAATCTATCTCCAAAGTGTTAGGAATGAGTTTTGCAAAGCTCTTTTGGATTCAAGTTCTAGTGTTAATATCATTTCTTATGAGATGTACAAAGCCTGGAACCTACGTCCACTCAAGAAGAGTAACATTCACCTTGAGTTGACAGACCAATCCATCACTATTTCCTTGGGGTTGGTGGAGGACATTGTGACTACTATCTATGGATGGTCCTATCTTGCTAACTTCCTAGTATGTGTGGATAGCTGCAAGGGAGACTTCCCATTCATTAGGATGGCTAAGTACCATTGATGCATGGTTGGGAATTGGAGATCTTTCCTTGGAGATTTCCAAAGAAAATGCATTTGGAAATATTGAGAAGAAGAGAGTTCCATGCATCGCGTATAGTGATACAAGGTGCAATGGTGTGTAGAAACTATGAGTCATAAAAAGCATATCAATCATAGCATGTAGACAATGTGTAAAAGAATCTAAAATTCAAAGGTGCCTATACGTAGCAACCACAAAATAGGAGGACATCCAATGGCTGACAATTGATCCTAAAAGCACCACACTTTGCGTGGAACCCACTAAGAATTTAACATGTGCCTATGTTGAAGGCATGGATGAACTAGAGTAAGTTCATCACCAACTCTATAATCATGAACTTGATGATACTTATTGGGAAGAGTTGGAGATCTTTAAGAATTTTAAATAGGAGTCTTCGGAGTTGAAAACTCTCCCTACTGGCATGGAATATGCATTTTTGAAAAATTGTAAGTCAGTGATAATCAATTCCAACCTTGCTCTTGAACAAAAAGAGATGCTATTGAAGGTGGTTAATAAATGGCCAATATCCTTTGATTGGTCACATCCTAAACTCATTGGGATTGATCCTTGAATATGCCAACATTGCATCTATACTAATCCTTTTATAAAGCCAAAGGTAGTTGTAATGGTGGTTGAATCCTAGGTTGAAGTCAAGGAGGAGATTGAACAACTCCTCAAGGTAGGGTTCATCTATTCCATTGTAGATAGCGAGTGGGTTAGTCCACTCACAATCATGCCAAAGAAAGGTGACAACTAGAGGGTCTATATTAATTTCAGGTTGTTGAATATGACAACCTACAAAGATAATTTAACATTACCATTTATGGACCAGATGTTGGACATTATTTCTAGGAATTACTATTATAGCTTTTTGGATGGTTATAGTGGCTAAAACCAAATTTAGATCGCACTAGAGGATCAGGCCAAGACTACATTCACAAGTCCTTGGGAAACTTTTGCATATAGAAAGATGCCTTTTAGTTTGTGCAATGCCCCTGCAACATTCCAACACCTTGTCTTGAGCATTTTTCAATAATATATTGGTAGTGGGGTGGAATTCTTTATGGATGACTTCTCGACCTATGGTGCTACATTTGAGCAAGCCCTGGACCACCTTGAACAAGTGCAAAAGTGCATGGAGATCAATCTTTAGCTTAATTGGCAAAAGAACCATCTGATGGCCCAGAAGAGCATTGTGTTAGGGCATGGAATCTCACAAGTAGGGATTGAGGTGAACCCTGAAAAGTTTAGGGTCATCCAAGGAATCATCCATCAGCCAAAAATCATTAAAGATGTCTGATCATTCCTTGGTTACATTGGCTACTACTGGCGATTCATAGAGAATTTTTTTAAAGATTTGGAACTTACAAAGAAAGATGTTTTGTTCATATGGATGAAAAAAAGCAAAAAGGAATTCCAGCAACTTAAATAAAAAATTGTAGAAAATCCATTTCTACAAGCACCTAATTGGTCTTGACCATTTCACATCATGATGGATGCATTGAACTATGCCTTGAAAGCCATGCTTATGTAGTTGGATGGTTAGAAATGTCCATACTACATCCACTACATAAGCCAAAGCATTGTGGGTGCATAACTCAACTACACCACAATAGAGAAAGAGCTAATGATGGTGGTGTATTCCTTATAGAAGTTAAGGAACTATGTGCTTGGATATAATGTGTTTGTGCACATGGAACATAATTCCATTTTCTTCCTAATGAATAAACCAACGGTGAGCCCCCATGTCATACGATGGCCTGTAATCTTGCAAAAATTCAATCCCACCATGATAGATCGAAAGGGGATCGAGAATGTAATCACCGATCGCTTGTCTTAGTTATGATGGGATAATAAAGAGAAAAAGAGCTTACTTTTTGATTAGTTTCTTGATGAACTCCTCTTTGCTGGTGTGATAAATGAACAGGTTCCCAATGAACCTACATGGTATAATGACATCATCACTTATCTTCGCACTCAAGAGACACCACAAGAGTTAGACTACAGGAAGAAACAATAGTTTCTTCATTAGGCCAAACACTCCATGGAGATCAATAGACACCTTTATAAGGTGTGTGTCCATGGCCTAGTTCATTGGTGTGTTCTTGATGCTGACTAACTATGCGTTTTCCAAGATGCTCACAAGGTCCCTTGTGGGGGCCACTATGCTAGGAGACACATGGCTATTAAGATCTTGATGGTAGGGTGTTATTGGCCAAATCTCTTCAAGGACACCCATCAATTCATCTACTCTTGTGAATGTTGTCAACACGAAGCTGGGATGACTACTCAAATGGTGGGACCTTAGCAATGGATTCAACCACTGAAACTCTTCAACATCTATGGCATAGATTTCATGGGTCCCATCACACCCATGTGGAAAAACAAGGTGTACATAATAATCATTATTAACTATTGTATAAAATGAGAAAAATTAACAACCATCACTGATTGTACATCTTCTACTACTACATGGTTTGTACAACAAAATGTTGTAAAGAGGTTTGGGGTGCCATGTGCATTGATTTTTGATAATGGTACTCACTTTATAGGCACCACCTTTTGAAAGCTCATGCAACGATTGTAGGTTGAACATAAACTAACAATACCCTACCACCCTTAAGCCAAAATTCAAGCAAAGGTTACCAATACAGAGATCTCAAAAATCCCAACAAGAACAAATATAGGAGAGACTAGAGCACAAAACTCAAGAATGCTCTTTGGGCTTAGTACTCAATATGGAAACTCCCTATAGGCTACTCTGTCTATGAGCTAGTGTATAGGAAATTACCACTTCCAATTTAATGTGAGCTCCATACACTTTCAACAGCTTGTGACCTTGACCTTGATCTAAGCCTAGCACAAAAAGAAAGATTGATCAACCTTAACATACTAGATGAGAATAGATTGGTGGCCTAGTCCTTGAATGAAGTGCATAAGGCATAAGGCATTCAATAAAAAATGTCATGACCTTAGAATAAGGAAAGTAAAATTTCAACCTAGAGACAAGGTCCTTTACTGGAACCTCACACATGTGCCACAATGAATCAAGTTCCAAATATTGTGGGAAGGACCTTTAATCATTTTTGAAACCTTTCCTTCTAGGGCCATGTTGATATAAAAACTTGAGAGCATAAACAAAAAGCAACTGGTCAACATGCAATAACTTAAACCTTTCCATGAGCCTAAGTAAGCTAGTGTAAGCAACACCTCTTTAGATTGACAGCCTTGCTTAATCTTTCGGATCTCTTCCTTTAAACATAGTTGTGGAGGAGATGGCCATTCATGCTAATCCTATAAGTAGCTCCTCAGTTTTTATACCTTTTTGTTTTACTGTTTCTTTATTTTATACTTTTTGTTTTACACCTTGTTGATTTTACACCTTTTTGTTTTACACGTTGTTATTTTTTATCATTTTTTGTTTTACAACATCATTAGCATGTCTTATCTTTTTTTGAATATTTTACAATTTGTTTTATATTTTAATTTATTTTGGTGTGTTTTTCTTATTGTGTTCTAATAAATTGCTTTGTTGCCAACATGACACAGTGATGCTGTAGCTGTTTGCTAATGGTGGTTTGTACTTAATGTTTTTGATTACTAATGTCTAATGTCTATTTTTTGAGTTTTAATATTGATAACTAAGACAAAGTTTCTTTTTCATGAAATAGGTAGTGAGTTCATACCATCCACCCATCCACAACAATCTATGGTGTTCTTGGTTTTGGAAATATGAGGCTTTTTTCATTAATGAAACTTTAACTAACTTGCGGCTTTGGTAGTTTTCAAACTTGGAAAAGATCAAATGGATTGATAAGGGTGTGACTTCAAAGGAACTTAATGCTCTTTGTATTTTTCTACTTACATGAGTGCATGAGTGTTTTTCATGGATTTCTTACTATTCCATGTTGACGAATAATAGGAAGTTAATAAGTATTTGCATTGTGTGGTTCCCATCTAAAAATCCATAAAAACATAAAACAATAATTTAAAAAACAAAAAATAAAAAATATGGGAATTCAAAGAACACCCTTTAGAAAAATAACAAGCTACAAGCACTAGTTATGGGACTAGAAAGATATGTTGCCCATGCCTAAAGGTCCCCTCTAAATAAGGCCCTTTCTCACATCTTACTTCTATTTTCTTCTCTAAAAAGGAATGGTTATTGATCTATGGAAGCATTCTTATGTCTTGAGGAGGTGGATTAATTTTAGGGTGCCAATGCAAAGTCATTGAAAGTGGTTGGTTTTGATATGGACTAAGGATGGACTTTATCGGGTCATTTAACCACAAAATTCACAAGGGATTTCATGTGACCATGAGATGGAACTCCATTCCATCTTCTCTCTTCATCCATTAATGCTTCCTATAATTCCCCTTAGTGCTAATTTTCATGTTTTGTTCAATGTCTTAGTATAATGTGTTAAAATTCTTAGGTGAATTCTTTCAGATTCAATCCTTAACTTTTCGTAATCATTAATCAACTATGGGGCCCATGGACTCCTTGGTTTGAGATTATGGAATGGAAAAAAGGGCACAAGCTTGCTATGGGAAGGATCCGCTTGCATATCTCTTGGTTGGACTAGTTAAGGTTTTTATCCTTAGGCATTCCCACAATCAAATATTTTGTGTGCCTCATCAGTTGCATCCAATTGTGCACTCCTTAAGGCATTTCTCCAATAACATTTCATTCTCCCATCATTTCTCCAAATTTTTTGTGAATTCATAAGCCCTCTTCAAGAATTTTATTGTGTTCATGCCTTTTCTATCTCTTTGTAGACCCCAATTTCATGTTAAAACTCCTTGAATTTTTCAAAATATTGAAAGTGAAAAATTTTCTAGAACAACTTTGTCGACAAGACCCTGTATATGCATCCCACCCGTTGACATGATCCCATCAATGGGACCTCATTGATGTAAGGCAAAAACTGTCTATATATACATAGTGACACAAGAATTTTTCACATTTGAGCCAAAATGAGGGGGGAGTTGTTGAACTTTTCAAAGTCCAGAATCTTCTAAGAGCCATATCTTCCTAATTGTATGTTTGATTCACTCCGTTCTTCAATCCTATAGCTACCAAAGGTAAGCAAACCTTAAGATTTTGATCAAAACTTTTTCAAAAATTTTCTAAATCCCAAAAAGGTTTAACTAAGAAACCAACTTAAAAACATCAAATTATGAGAGTTAAACCCTTTCAATAAGCTCTAGTGACATTAAAAATTAAATAACATTAAAATAATAATAAAATAATCAATTTTCCATGGTCAAAACTTAGCCTAAGTGTAACAACCTAACAAGAAAAGGTACTTAAAGATTATAAGTTACACATTATATGCTAATCCTTGGTTATTTTGTAAACATAGATGGCACTTAAAGTAAGCATGTGCAGGAAGGAGGACAATCCCAACAAAGGGAAAAATAGCCATGAACTAGAAGGGGCCAAGAATAGCCATGACAGCTTCTCATAAGGGCAAAAAAATATGCATGGAATGAACTAAGGCAACTCATGCCAACAACCATGGCATAGACACATTGGAACGTGAGCGTTGCCAACTTCCACCCCTGAATCTAAGATCATCATTTGGGAGAAGTTGGGCACTGCTTAGAAATTCAAATAGGCGCTCAATATTTCAGATCTCTCCCTCACAACTCAGTCATGGGGGAGATGGCCACCTATGCTAACCATATGGGGCCCTCGGGTTCTTTTTCAGTTTTTGTTTTACACCTTTTTGTTTTACAACGTTTTTGTTTTACACATTTTTGTTTT
>MNCI01000996.1:63370-89924 GCA_015680685.1 Gnetum montanum
AAAGTTGGCTGAATCTCTTTAAAGTAAAGTCATTTGTAGTTCACACACAACGAAATTGTCACATTTCATACAACCGCACGCCGCAACAGCACACACACATACTCACATTAGCTACTGAGTTATTTGGAGGTATCTGGGCCTTGGTGTTGCCAGAGACCAGCGGGCACCTAAATCCTGTTCGAGGACACTCGTTGGCGGTCGCGTCCCAAACGGTCGCCACATTGACCATATTTACTATAAGTAGTAGAAGATGAAAAGCATATATTAACTAAATCCAAAATTGATTTGCCAAGAATTTATTTTCATGTTGGAAAAAATCAAAACTAGTGTTCTTGTTATAGTATCTATTTAGCCTAGAATTTTGTGTTGGTAATATAGTAGAGCTATTACATATCCAAAATAATCTATGTGAAAAATTTCTTCTCTTGGCTTAGTGTTATTGGCCCAACCATTACACATATCCACAATATTTCTTGGGAAAAAGGTTTTTTTTTTTGTTGGTCAAGCATTATAATGATAACTATTTATGTTTGACCATAAAGTCTAGCCAACTAGTCTCTTAGCCAAAAGTAATAATTTTCATGAAACAGTTCATTTCTTGGCTTAACATTATAATGATAATTAATTTTTCTTGTAACAAAGTTCAAGCCTATTGGCCAAAATGGCAATAATTATTTGTTTATTTTAACAAAATTTAGACCAATTGGTAGTTGGCCTTTTGACCAAAATAACCTTACTGATGAGTGGTGAGTATGCCCAATGTATAAGTATATAATCTACAACCATCATAGTAGACTATGTCATAATCCATGAAAGGGAAGGATTGTATGTCTAGGAGTAGCATAGGTAGATTAAAGGCCATTGTCTTCCCAATCATATTTTTAGTGACTTATAATGTATTTTTAAACATGACTAATCATTGATGATATTGTTTGATCCATGATTATAATTCTATATAAAACCAGTGAAATTATATCTCATTGTCTAATTTACTAATTAACTAAGAGTAAAAAATAAATCCTATTATAGACTTAGAGCAATGGGTATCTTTCAAACTTATTTTATAACCTTTGTATGCACTAGAATATCATGCTCATGATCATTCCTTTTAATTTGTTTATTTTTGCATAAGCTCATGTCTCGTTTTCTACTTGATCTTTCAATCTTTTAGATGCCATCTGCATTAAGGACTCCCAGATGAATGAGTTAACACTTTCATTCTCATAATAATTTCTTGTTCTTTTTAGATAAGACCATAAATAAAATGCAATTTTTCATTTTATGGAATCCTCAAATATCAAATTTATCTTTATGTTTCTTAATTTGAAAATCCATACTATCTCCTTCTCTAAGAAAAATTCACAACATTGGTGTGAGTTAGTGTAAGTCATATAAAGTATGATATTGATGTCCATAGTGTAAGATTTTGAAAGGAAAAATTAAAAAATTTTAAGATCAAAATAAGTAACTTAGGACCTTGAGACATTTTTGATGAAAATGACACTCATAGACATCTAAGTAGTTTAATGTCAATAAAAAATAAAAATAAAAAATTATAATAATTTGCACATATTTGTAACATATTTTCATAACATGGAAATATTGATTGATAATAATTTAGTAAGGTTGAAAAATATGAAAGAAAAGGAGAAGCATGGCATGAGGTACTATGCCTATAGATATAATGTGCCTTATGTGTAAAGCACGATTAATGTGAATCAACTTATCCTTCAATCTAGACTCGAGACCAAGTCATACATTTTTCAATGACATAGGATTATATCCTTCTTAAGACTACCATCTAAGGAGCAATTGAAAAATTAATATAGCTACAAGACTAATTTGTTAATTTGTTATGGGAAATAAAATGAAGAGTATTAACTTAATAGTTGATGAGTGGCGAGGTACCCCTACACTCAACCATACGAATACAAGCGTCTCACGTGCGATCCGGTCAAACTCCAAGGACTAAGTGCTTACACGCCTTAATAGAACACTTAAGGTTAATCAATCGTTGTCCTCCCAAACTTACTTGTATTGTCACGGTTGTATGGTTAAGTAAGTTTGAGGTATGTGATTGTTATAACTTTTATCTTTTTAACGCCTATTCTAATAGGGAAAGGTGAAGAGAACTAAATGACTAAATTTCATTAACTAATTACTAACTAAGTTCTAATTATCCTAGCATCAGTATCCGTTCCCACTTGCCACACACACCCTGAACCAGTGCAACGCTACTGGGATTACCAAACGCTACTCGTTATTGGGTTACCAAGCATTACACACGTGCTCGAAGTGGTTGTACTAAATGCACTTAACTAGGAGAGTCAAGGGTTGAGAGAGATTGATTATCTAGGAAAGCATTTAAACATTTAATAATAATTAAATCCTATATAGCTTAGTCCATATGCTGCAAGGTTTATCAGAAAGTTCGTCTTTATTGTCGTACACAAATGTGTGCTCAGGTACAATTTCATTGAATAAAGATCCATTCACTTTGAGACTCCTACTGTGGACACATGGAAATTATTCTAACTCTGGAATGGTAAAACTACTATAGTTTGGCTAAGGGACTAACTTTAGATGCATGAACAAGGGAAAACTATCTCTTATTTATAGACAAGTCGGCGGGACGTGATATCATGTATCAATAGTTAATTAATTAAAATTTTATCTTAGATCATTGATTAGTTGTGCACCTTCAAGCATGAATCACATGCATTTTTAACTATATGACCAATGCTAGTCTTACTAGAGGAGTATCTTCATACATGGGTCACATGCCTTTCTAGTCATATGTTAAGGCTAGTTCCAAGTATGGGTCTTGGCTTGGTGACCCTAGGTTATAGGTTCAATTCTATTAGGTAGCACTAAGTTATATGCTTCTATAAATCTTGGGGGTGTATTTGTGCTTCAATTATTTTTGGTTTCAAAACCTCCCATATGTTGAGGCTAGTTCCAAGATATTTTATTAATAGAGGTATATCTTTAGACATGAGTCACATGTCCTTATAGTGACATATCAAGACTAGTTAAATTCATGAATTAATCAATTCTTTTATTAATATTTTTTAAGGATCTAAAACCCCCTTCCCCCACCCACAATTAGTACAAATTAATCAATTCTTTTACTTAGTAAAGGTCTACCTTTAGACATGGATTACATAGCTTTCTAGTAGCTTACCAAGTGGGGTCAATTTTAATATTTATTAATAATGAGGTGTTAGCCTAGTGGTAAGACACCTAATCTAGATGTACTAGGTCATGAGTTCAATTCTAGTGGGCAATGCTAAGTTACATAAAGTCCCAAGTGGACCATATATCTTAGGGTGTACCTATGCTTCACTTATTTTAGGTTCCAACATCCAAATTTTAAGATATAGTATCCTTTTTATTTATTCTTTTAGTCTAGGTATCTATGTGGTAAAACAATGGATCCTAGGATGGTATCTTGGAGAGTCAACAAATTCCTTGATGTCATATCCTTGTCCATGATTTCTTGGTTATTTCTCCTTCTTTTTGACTTTTGTAATTGTGAAGTTCATTAAATTTTTTAGGATGAAATGACTGCATTCTACTAATGAAAATAATCTCTTATTAATGAAAAATATAGTGGCAATTAAAGTGGTCTCATTGATCATTATAAATGTAATACTTCTAGTAGAAAATATGGAATGGATTGATGCATGCAACTTCATGATGTCCACTTGCAAAACCATGCATATCATGTTAAAACAAAAAAATAAAAATATAATTGATGAATCACAATTTGTGAGGCCCCGATATTGGGTATCTGATATCGAGTACAAGATATCGGGTACCCGATATCTCAGCCTGGATATGATATCATATACACGATATTGTGATACCTGTGTTGGCCTATAAATACAACACTCAGGCAGACAGGAAGAAGTCTTTGGCTAGTAAGTCTTAGGGTAGAGTCTTTTTGTCAGTTTTCAATTCCTTTTCCTAGTGCATGCTCGCAGTGTGATGCTTGTAATTGTATGGAACCTTTGTTCAAGTGTGACGTACTTGGACACGCACACGATTGACAATAAATATCGAGATTACTCCATCACTGTAGCATTCACTTAAGCTTTTAATTACTTTAATTTTTAATTATTTATTGTTGTATTTTTAGTTCATATTTTCTTTATTGTCAGTTACACTTCTTGTTGATTAATGTGGAATGAGTATGACTTAATCACGAACATTTAAGTGTAACTACTTGGTAACCCAGTAGCGTATCTAGGAGTGCTCAAGTAATGTGTGCTTGGTAATCCCAGAAGTAGTACATGAGGTCCAAGATGCATATGGATGCTTAAGGATAGATGCTCATCACACTTAGGCTAGTTTAGATTTTATTTTCCATTGTTTATTAGTTGAATTAATATTATTTTCCATTTTTTCTAGGAGTAGCCTAGTGTTAGGAATTACATCATACACCTCACTTTGGACTAAACCATACATGACAAAGAAAATACTAGTCTAGGTGGGAAGACAATGAACTATGATCAATGTATAACTATCTCGGTGCCACAATTAGTCTGTCCACGGAGTTCGACCGAATCGCACGTACATGCTCATATTCGTATGATTGAGCATAGGGGTACCTCGTCACTCATCAATAATTGAAGTACTAATATTAAGACTATAAAAAAAATAAAAAAGACATGGCAATAAATACATGCATGAACCACATTTATAGCATTATTTGGTTAGTATCTTAGTTGAAATATTATTTGAACATAATGAAGATTTGTCCATGTAGTCCTAACAATAAGAGCATACTTATCGCACTTAGATCCAAACCTAGGTAAGAAGGGGATGCATAAGCACTCCTATGTTGATGCATGGATGTTAGCATATCCTCTTGCTAGAACACCAAGTAGTAGGTATAGATGAAACTTGGGACCCAACGAAACATGTTGAAAGAATATCAAGGTGTTTGAACTAGGTTGAAAATATCCTAAAGAGCTTGAAACATGCATACAACTGAAAAGTGTGATATAAGAGCCAAGGATGCATTTCTGGAAAATACAAACCTTAATAAAATATGCTAGAACTACAAATATAGGGTGTGTGAAATACTTCTTGAGTCCAAGCCTTATAATGAACTTAGAAAATGTCATCAAATAACTGATTAGTATAGTTGAAGACAAAGATAAAGGAAAGAAAAAATACATATAAATGAACTACTACCAACAAAAAGGAAAAGTAGGTAAAATTGAAGAGGTTGTAGAATCTAATTCAAATAATGATGGTTGTGACATTTTTCAATATGAACATTCAATAGGTTATTTTCAAGTGATGTTACATATTTAAGAGTCCAGGGCTTATGGATTATATCCAAAATTGATCAAAAAGCAAGCACCTCAAAGGTTTCCATATCCACAAATTAACTATCAAGAACCCTATCAACATAACAATACTATTGTAGTGGAGCTCTACCTCAACCTTGGAAGTACTACTAGTAGTAAAAGTAAAACCCAAAATTGTAAGAGATGCTACCATCTAGATAATAATATTCCTACAAGTAACTAGATTCTTATAGATATTATGTCTTGTAGCTTATTTTTCCAAGTGGATCTACCACTCAAAATCCTATCCATCATTATTACACTCTAGATTATGATAGATCTTCCACTTCATAGTTTCAATCTCCATCATATGCTCTTCATTCTCATCATCATTAGAACATCCAACTATATTCTTCTACCCTTTGTCACTTGCTTCACCTATGAAAGGTAAGATACCTTCTTAACCATGATAAGGAAATTCTATCCAAGATGTAAAATTGCAAGTAGATGATAGTTTAATTAGTTATGATTGGAAATTGTAGAAGCACCCTTTCTTTAGACCTACTAGTCCACCTAAGCCCATTCAAGCGTCTATGGATATGGATCCTATACTAGCCATCTTTTATATCCTTGAAGAGTTACTTTCAAACTAAAGTAACAATATCCACACCATGATGACGACTCATATTATAATTGATAAGATAAAGGTAGGGGACCTTTATAGGAAGTAAACCAATCTTGAAAGTCTCTTTCTTTATTTTTAGATTGCAGGAAATGCACCATGTAAGGCTCTACTAGATTCATGTTTTGGAGTAAATCTAATATATTAAGAAATGAAAAATGTTTGGAACCTATCTTTTCTAAAGAAGTACAATATCATATTATAGTTTATAGATTAATCCATCACTATTACCTTTAGATTGGTGAGGCAAATTATAATCACCATCAGTGGATAATTATATCTTACTAATTTCCTTATGATTCATGTGGACAACTACAAGGAAAATTTTCTTATCTCTATTGAAAGATCTTGGTTGAGCATCATTGATGTCAAGCTAGGAATCAAAGACTTGTCCCTGAAAATTTCTAAGAAAAATGAGCATGAAGTCATCATGAAGAAGCATATTTCATGCATAATGTATAGTAATAGAAAGTGCAACTACAACTAGAATGTTTGGACCATTAGCCAAAAAAAAAAAAAAAAAAAAAAAAAACATGACAACATGCAATACATATGAAGAAGAAGTGTGTGTCTAGAGGTACCTATATGTAGTAGCCAAAAAGTAAGAAGGCACCAAGTCACTGATGGTAGAAGAAAGTTATAGTTCTACAATGTGCATGGAACCACCAAAAGCTTTTACTATCTTATATGTTGAGAAGTTGCATGAGGTGGAGGGCATAAAGTAGTAACTCTTTGAAGTAGCACATGTGCAACAAGAAGAAGATATTAATGAGGGAAGTTAGATATTCTAGAAGAACTTGTACGTAAATCATTAGAGCTAAAAAAAATTATTGGAATTACTAGATTATGTTTTTCTTAATAAGAGCAAGCCAATAATAATCAGTGTAGAGTTAACAAAGGAATAGAAGTGGAAGCTCTTGAAAGTTGTAAATAAATGACCTATATTTTTTGTATGGTTCTATGATAAAATTACAAGAATTGATCTTTGTATATGCCAACATCACATATGCATGGATCCTATAATGAAGCCTAGGCACCAACCATAGTACAAGCTAAACCCAAGGCTAAAGCAAGTAGTCAAGAAGAAAATTAGGAAACTCTTGAAGGCTACGTTCATATATGCTATTATGGATAGCAAGTGAGTAAGTCCACTAGTAATTTTACTAAAGAGAGAAGACCAGTGATGAATATACATTGATTTCTATTTATTGAACATGGAAATGTTCAAGGATTAATTATCATTATCATTTGTTAATTAGGTTCTTAACACAATTGTAGGCCATAAGTATTACAACTTCTTGGGTGATTATAGTGGATATAACCAAATTTAAATTATATTAGAACAAAAAATACAAATAATATTCACAAGTACCTATGGGACTTTTACATACAAGAAGATGTCATTTAGCTTGTGTAATGTACCTACTACTTTTTGGTGCATGGTCTTGACATCTTTTAAATGTAGATTTGGATGGTATTAAAGTCTTCATGGATGAATTCTTTACTTATGACTCTAGCTTTGAACAAGTGTTGGATCAATTAGAGTAAGCATTAAATAGGTGTGTTGAAATAAACCTAAAATTTAACTAGTAGAAAAGCCACATCATGGTTCAAAAAGGCATAATATTAGAGCATAAGATCTTTAAAAAAGGCATTGAAATAGATCTATAGAAGATTAATTTTATCCAAGTAATCACATATAAACATCAAATATTAAAGGATGTGAGGTCATTCCTTAGACATATAGGATACTATAAATACTTCATTGAGAATTTTTTTAAGGATTACTAAGCCATTGGTAAAACTTATGAAAAAGGATTCATCTTTTGTCTAGATGGAAAATTATGACAAGGCTTTTAAACTTCTCAAATAGAATCTTGTAGATACTAGATTGATCTAGACCATTTTACAACATGACTATTGCATTCAACTATGCCTTGAAGCCATGCTCATATAGATGTATGATAAAACACATTCAAACTATATTCATTATGCGAGTAGAAGCATTGCTAGTGCACAACTAAACTACACCACAATAGAAAAGGAGTTTATGGTAATGGTGTATGCTCTTGAAAAATTTTTGATACTATGTGCTTACAAATTCAATCTTTATGCATATTGATCAAATTGTAATTTTTTTTTAATGAATAATCCAATGATGCCCTTAGATCACTTAATGATTGGTGATATTATAATAGTTCAACTAAGTCATTAATCACATGGTGCCATAAATGTGGTGGATTCATGCATTTATATAAGATTTTATTGTTACTACATAAACATTGATGTGTAAACAAAGAGGTTCCGACATTAACATTAATGCATTGATGAAGTTGACTAACTCACTATTTATCATGCCCCATGATTGACTAAAGACTCATCTTTAAGTTAGAAAAATTGAAAAAATTATTTACAAAATATGGGAATTGACTTGACTAATTAGAGCATCACATTACAAAACTTATTTTAGTGATTTACATTTGACAAAAATATTACATGAAAAAATTATAAACACATTCTCCTTACAAGTCTAATACAAAGAACTACAAGAAAAAAAACCAATCTTAAGGCATATACCTTAAGTAGTACTTAGTGGTGATAGCTCATGTGGTTGCTCCTCTAATAAGCTAGGCAACAAAATATTTTTTTTCAGTGTTGAACAAATTCACTGTATCCCTTAGCCCCTAATATTCAAACATTCTCTTAGCTAAGCCCTCTGCCACATCTCTTTGATTTATGATTTTTACCTTAAGAAATAAAATTTTCATACTTATAGTTTGTAGTGTTTGGAATGCTTCATAATAGAGATTATGGTTTTTTTCATATATTAATATGAACTAGCCACTTATTTTTTCAACTTTTCATGGGATTAATTAGTATTAACATTGTAGTGGTTTCATAACATAGGTTGGTGAGCTTCATGCATTCAGTCATCTTCTTAGTTTGTAACTCCTTCATTCTAATCTTAACTTGACTATAGGCATTAAGACCATCAACGATGGCTTGCCATGTTTCCTCTTGGTGTTGATGAAGGGCTTGATTGACTATTACCTTTGTTAATTGAATCTCTTCTTTCCTACCCACTTATTCTATATAGCGATTTTTAATCTTTTCATATGTTAAAATATTCATTCTTCCAAGTGGTGATCTTGATGGATACTTTTAGCTAAAAATTATAATTTCCTTCATTGAGAGATTATGATTTTTGGTTTCCAACCTATGTATGTACACATTAACGTTTGTTAATTTCTCTTGGAAGCTCTTGAGCTATTATTTTATTTGTTCATTCTACTTTTTCACATTTAGCAAACTATAGTTATTTTACTAGCTCTTGATTCCCATTTTGCATCATGGTGAGATTCATGTTTGATCCATTTAATATTTATTTTATTAAGGATGCATCCTAGGTGATCTTGTACTTTTCAATCTTCACATGTTTCTACTTAGCATTTAACTTCTCAAAGACTTCATCTCTTATGAGGCCAACTTGGTGGATGAAAGCATTTGATAAGCAAACATGGAGTTATGAAACTTCATTTATTAACTATTGATCTATTGTATTCACCTCATATAGTTGTCTTTTGGAAATAGCAAGCTTGGCTTGTATCTTAACAAGTGTGAATTGTGTTGCTATGATGTCTTCAGGAATGTTGAGGACATCTAGAATTGATGGTCTAGCTTCTAGCATTCTCTTTAACACATCATCATGTTGGGTTATATTGTTGTTTCATGAAATCATTCTTGCAAAAATTTACATGTCTAAAATTATAGTGAAATTTGAAATTAATATTGGAAGAACCTTGAATAGTTTGCTAATTCTATTGGCCATAACTTTTACAATTGTTTCTTGCCCTTTTTTAAACATGATCACCATTGTGGCTCAATCCTCTTTTTCAAGCATCATAAAGAAGGTTGCAAAATTCCATTAGATATGTGATAATTATTCAATAGATTGGAATATTATAGCTTTTCTTGTGGCAAGGTTCAATTAGATGGTGGATTGTCTTCTTTGTGTAGTGAAGATATTGAATAGATCATTATGTTATCACCTAATAATTTGTGTAACTTCATCAAGACAGATCATGATAGGATGGTAGTCTTCTAAACCTCCAATAGGTGCTTAATGAGATACTTCTAGTTTCACAGTCCTTACTTTAGTTTGAAGTATTTGTTACTACTCTAGTGTTAGATGATGGAGGTGGAACCTCCTCTTGAAGCATAAGTGATGGTCTATTCTTCATCATTTCTTGCTAGGATGTGACAGTGGCTCTTCAAAGAACATTGTTTAAATACTTTGTTCTTCTCCAAAGTTTCTTGATCAAACATGAAAGGAGAAACATCTTATTAATATTTTTGTTGTTGTTTTTGCATATTTTTATCTCTAATAAGATAAATTATGTCAAGTGAATTGGGAATCATCCACCAAATGCTAGGTAGGCCCTCATCAAGAAAAATGTGATCTTACTTGGTCATACCATTGGATTAAGATGGTATGACACAATCTTGAAGTGGATCCTTTTGGATTGAATGTATTCTTTCTTATTTATCACATAGCATTACTACATCCACTCATTCTTTATATCTTGATCTAACTGAATGGAAACCTTTGCAACCTTAATTCCCATATTTGGAATCCCTAGGGCTTCTACAATAACCTTTACCAAATAAAAAATTGTGATATCTTTGATCTTGATCATTACATCTTATTAGTGGTTATTCTAGATGAGATGTATTTTCCAACATTCCATGTTTCTAACCTCTAATTTATGTTTATCTATCTTCTATTAACTTATGACTTGACTTATGTATTTTATTAAACTATTTATGCTTCTTGGGGATTTGATCTCATAACCTTCCTAAGTAATTTTAATTGTGCATTATCTTTTATAAGACCTTGTAATATTTAATGAATCTTATATTTAAGTATTACTTATAATAGATTATAAATTATTTTATAAATATTCTTATTTGAATTATTATTTTTGGAAACATTTAGTATCTTTTTATAAAACATGATTTTATTTAGCCTTTTGGTTTTATATTTAGAAATTACTAATCTTTTGGTATTTTCTTCCTACGAATAGGTTGGAAGGAGAGTGGCACATGATGTGAACTAGTAATTTAATATTATTAGGAAATATTATATTTTTATAAAATTTTCTCTTATTCTATTTCTTGCTCAAGTGGACTTTGACTTTTCAATATTCACTAGAATTTTAGCTAGCTTTTCTAATTATTATGGAATTTATCAAATGGATATTCTATTATGAACTATTATTTCTAAATCAACTTGAAAATCCTAGGATTGGGTATAAAGGTAGGATTATGTTTTACATGCATTCTTTGTCCATTCTTTTTAGGAAATTTCTCCCATTGATGATATCATTATTTTATTGGCATTTTAAGAGATATGATCTTGTATGTTGTAGGTTTTGAGCAATTGGTGAACTAAGGTCAATGGATAGGTTTCACTAATGGTCCCTTCTTTGGGTGATGTCCAAAAGGGATTCCAACTTGTGAAGATAGAGCAATTGGTTTTGAGCAATGATGTTTTCTTATGTCTCAAATTTATTCTATGTTATTACTTATGTTTCCAAGTGATGTAATCTCTTGTGATGATGTAATCTTGTTAGATTTAGTTCTATAATTCTAATTTTGGCCTATGTTAATCCTATTTTTCTTGTAGTTTCTAACACATATATTGTGGCATTTTCTATCATCACAATATATGGAATGTTTATCATGAATTTTGATGAAGATGACACTAGAGATTATAGGTCATGATTCCCAACCATGAATAAACTAAGGATTGGGAACTTGGGGGTGGGGTGTGGGGGGGTGTGTGGGGGTGCAGGCGTAGTTGGGGGGGTGGGGGGTGGAGGGGGATGGTGGGGGGGTGCATGGTGTGGGGAAAGGAAGAGGATGTAGGGGGTTGAATAAGTTATCTAGTTTAAGTGTTGTAGCAACAAAAAAAAAATAAAAAAAAATAAAAATACAAATTTTACATGGTTCCTCAACTTGGGTAGGTTCATACTTAGAGGGTAGAATTTGTTCATACCTCTAGACTTTGTTGCTTTAGAAAATGTGGTTTGCGTGGCACCACAACCTCAACAAGATTTGAGCTCTACCATGGAGAGTTTCATTGTTGTGAAACTTGTCAATCCTGCAAGGTTTCAAAAAGCTCAAAATGTGATTTAAAGGATCCCAAAACCTTTACAAATGTGAGCTTTGCTTCAGAGTATTTTTTCATTGCAAAACCACTCAACCCTGCAAGGTCTTGACAAGATCAACAAAGATGCCTTCTCGCAAGAAGCACATCCACCTTGTAGAGTTACATGAAAGATATAAAGAAAGATATAGAAAATAAAGTATAATTGAATTTACAAAGTTCTTGGAATGAATCCCATAAAAATATACAACATGATAGTACAATGAAGGACAATCACATGTTTTCTTTTTATAGCCTTAAGTTGATGTTATAGTGACAGTACTTGCACAATTTCCAATATTCTTGCTTTGTCTTATGCTCTTTGGATTTCTAAAAACTCCTTAGAATTAATGCAACAACTAGTATAAATGTCTACTTGTAAGTTTAGATGTCTATCTGAGAATACCCCCAATGTAGGAGAGATGTCTACATGTACTGATAGACATCTATCCTCAAAGATAGACATCTACTATTTTTTCCAGACATCTACTATTGAGAAGCACTTTGAGATATGAAGCATTTATTTGATCCTTGGGATTCTTAGCAGTCTTCAAAACATCTTCATTTGGCTTGTAGACTTCATTTCCATCCATGTTCTCATCTAGTCCACTTAGTTTGCTTTTTGTCATCTCATTGTGGATCTTGTTTCTAAAGTCTCATATTTCCATGTGAAGTTCTTATTCATGGTCCTGCAAAATTATCATTACACACATACATTCTACATTCTCCATTTTCTTTAAGGTTTTGATGTACTAAAAGGTCAACAATCTCCCCCTTTTTGGCGATGTTCAAAACTTAAGAAAATGGGTTAGTACATTTCATATCATATAAATTAAATGATAAACAATAAAAAAATTTAAGAATTATGAATTCCAATGATAGTAGAGGGTAATGTTGAAATAGGGATATAAAGGCTAAAGCCAATGAACTAAAGAAAAATTAATAACATCAAGGAGTCTTCATAAACTGTCCAAAGGCTAACCTATCTCGATAATATATCATGCTACCAAAAATATAGTTATCGATATAGATAAACATGATCTCTATCCATATAAGATCAAGAACAATAGAAATTGTTATGAGTTGCCCATCATTGGATACAAACAAGCCAAAAGGATCATAACATGATGCCCATATAAATATATCCATAACCATGTACAATCCATACAATCCAAAAATTCTCCCCCTTTTGGACATCACCCAAAGAAGGGACCATTAGTGAAACCTATCCATTGACCTTAGTAGCATCATCAAGCTAATCATTAGAGGTAGCTACTACACAAGAAGGCCTATATGTCTCCTCTTCATCATTGTCATTGCTAGTGTTGGAGACATGCTGCTCATCATCATCATCAAAAGATGGAACTTGTACAGGAGCTCTTCAGGGATGTAGCTTCATACAAAACAATGATAATGTCAAAGGAGCCTATTGAGAAGATGAGGAAGTACCCTTCCTCTGATATGTGATTGAATTAGTTAATATAAACTAAGAAGAGGATCCAAAGATGCTATTCATCACTTGTTGCTTAAAGGTCTAAGGAGCATCATCATGAGAAAGAGAGCTAGGTCTAGGTTGCATAGGATTAGGAAACATCCCTTGGACATGTGTGGGAAATGCATCAAGATCCTTAGAATCAGATGCATTTCTTGAGTCATATGCTTGGGATGGCCCAACAACTATCGAGTGCATATTTGGAGTGGGATAATCCTTCTTACTATCTAATATGGAAGGAGTGGTAATCTCCTCAAACTGCTACCCATATGGAGGAAGATGTACTCTAGTTGCATTCGTTCTCTTACAAAGGTAAGAAAGGTTTATGCCAATCATACCTATGGTCCTTGAAAAAGGTTTTAGCAATTTCTTGAGGGATGATCTCACTTGGATGCTAACTAACTTGGATCTTCTCAACTGAAGGGAGGCATTGGAAGGTGATGTAGATATCTTCTTTCTTACTTTCTTACCTAAAAATGATGCTGTGCTTTAGTGAACCAAAAATGAGGAGTATAATTGTTTGCACTGCTTGTTGATGCTTCCTTTAACTTCTTGCTCTTTTGAGGAGGAGCCCTAGACATCCCAATCTTTTTGTGAGCCATCAATCTACAAGGATATGCATAAATCACCATTTTTGTTGAAGCCTTGGTCATTTTCTCTTAGTCATTTATGCTTGGATGTGGAAGAAAGAAGAAAAAAATGAAGTGTTGGTTTTATATAATTGCAGTTGTCGATGATTTTTTATGACAAGTTAAACATCTAACTTAACTAGTAGATTTCTATTTCATGTCAATCCAAAACTAGATAGATGTTTAACTCTAGATGTAGAAATCTATGGGTAGACAACTATCTTTTTTTGTAGATGTCTAATGGTAGACATATACATGTAGATGTCTAAGCAAGCAATGAAATGAGATAAGAAAGTTTTAGGGGATAGCTGCCATGGATTATAGTCTTTAAATTTTTTTTAAATGAGATGGAAAAATGAAAAATTACCTCTACTTACCTTGCTTACTAATGGAGATCAAGATGTTTAAGAAGATTGCAAAATGAGGTCCTTCTTTTGAAGTTCCTCTTCTCATACAAATTTCTTTTATTTCTAATGTTTGGATCCCTTTCGAAAAATTGTGGACATTTGGAGGCCACATGGCCTCTTCCACCACATATCTAACATTCTATTGAAAATGTATTAAAATTTGAATTTGTAAAATTTTTACCTTTCTCTTTACCTTTGGATTTATTGAGGCATAGTTGATTAAAGCTTCTAACTTTTATTGCAAGAAGTATTTGAACTCTTCTTGATAGAAAAGCTATTTCATGTTCACTATTTGTTTCTTGTTCAGTTAGATCCTTTTCCTTTGATGTAGATTTTAGGATGATGGACTTTTCTTTTATGGCTCCTTCACTTATGAGATTCATTTCATAAGAAATTAGAGTTCTTTGAAGCTCCTCAAAGTTTAGCACCAAAAAGTCTCTGACTTCTTCTATGGCAGTGACCTTAGGTTTGAACTTGGGTTGTAATGTTCTAATCATTTTTATAATTACATCACTTTGTAGCAAGTACTTACCCATCCCTGTAATTGCTATGACAAGATCATTTGCCCTAGAAAAGTAATCTACAATCTTTTCTCCTTCCTTCATTTTAAGCTTATCATATTTTCTTTGTAATGCTAAGAGTTTTGATTGTTTAACTATAGATGTATCCTCTTAAGTTGCCTCTAAGATTTTCCATATTTCCTTAGTAGTTTTACACCTAACTATTCTATTAAACTCAAATTTATTTAATCCACAGTATAAGCAAAGTTTGGCTTTTGGGTCATACATGAACTTATCTATTTCTTTGGAAGTCCATTTGATTTGTGGCTTGAGTACTTTTATGACATTGTTAACAAGTGGTATGTAGCCTTTAAGGATTGACTCCCATACTTCAAATTTCATGGATTCAAAGAATCCTTATATCCTTGACTTCTAATATGCAAAGTCAAACCCATTGAACATTAGTGGCTTGGTGTTAGACATCGCATCCATTGTTCACTCCTGAAATGCGAAGCATGAACTTGAGAGTACCTAGCTTTGATACCATTTAAGGATTAAGAACTTAGAAGGGAGGTTGAATAAGTTTCCTAATTTAAATGCTATAGACACTAAAGAAAAAATAGAAATTTTACATGGATCCTCAACTTGGGTACGTCAACACTCAGAGGGTAGAATCCATGCACACCTCCAAACTTTGTTGCTTCAAAAATGTGGTTTGCAAGGCACCATAACCTTTACAGGATTTGAGCTTTGCTATAGAGAGTTTAATCACTATGAAACCTCTGAATCCCAGAATATCCCAATAGGCTCAACACATGGTTTAAAAGATCCCATAACATTTACAAATGTGAGCTCCACTCTAGAGTGTTTTGTCATCGCAAAACCACTCAACTCCACAAGGTCTTGACAAGCTCAAAAATATTCCTTCAATAAGAAGAACATCCACCCCATAGGGCTACAAGAAGGAAAAAAAGGAAAAGATTAAGGAGAAGGTGTATCTAAATTTATAGAGTTATTGCAATGAAGCTCATACCATATACAATATACAAACTAATATTACAATGAAGGACAATTACAAGTTTTCTTTTTGTAGCCTTGATTTGATTTGATAATAATAGTAGTTGCACATTTCCTAAGATTCTCACTTTGTCTTATACTCTTAGAGTTTCTAAAAAATCCTCAGAATTCATCCCACAACTATTAAATGGCTAGTATAGACGTCTACTTCAAAGTTTAGATGTCTTCTTGAGAATACCCCTAATGTAGCAGAGACATCTATCGAGAAGTGTAAATGTCTACTTGTAGATGTCTATCCTCAAATATAGACATATGCTATTTTTGCTAGATGTCTACTTTCTAGAAGCACTTTGAGTTATGAAGCATTTCTTTGATTCTTGGATTTCTCGATAGTCTTTAAAACATCTTCATTTGGCTTATAGATTTTGTTTTCATCCATGCTCTCATCTAGTCTACTTATTCTTTGTTTTGACATCTCATTCTAGATCTCATTTCTGAAGTCTCACATCTCCATGTGAAGTTATTGTTCATGGTCCTAAAAATAATCATTACATACATATATTCTACATTTTTCATTTTCTTTAAGGTTTTGACATACCAAAATGTTAACATAAACCTTGGCTCATGGTTTTAGAGGTACTCAAAGCTTGAGTCAAAATGTGTATTTTTCAAGTTGTGATGGCTTCCCATGACTCATGATGAGGTTGTGATCTAGATCATGAATTGATCATAGGTTATGGTTAGATAGATTTTTTGAGTGATGAATGGCATGGTTTGTGGTGAAATTGTGGCATTCACCACAACCTAATCATGAATCATGGTATATCTTCATTTCTTAACCACAAGTCATGGCCAAGTAAGGGTCTCCAAATCTTATTTTTTTTATGTCATTTTTACTTCATTTGATTCATTTCTAACATTTGGTGCTTTGATTCAGGCATAATCTAGCATTTTGACCTTTTGGTTATGTTTTGATATGATCAATTATTAGGCATTGTGGGGGGTCTACTTTGGCTTTTAGTAATTGATTCACATAATATTTTATTGTACTCTAGGTAGCCTAGACCATGCATTTATGGACAAGCATTCTAGAGAGTGTGGTTGGTTGTTAGTCTTCAACCATATCACTTGTAATTATGCTTAGGCTATGACAATTGGCAAGCATTATTATGGAAACTATTTTTTCATTAGGGCCTACTCACATTGCTTGTGATTATTTACATGAAAGATTATTTTATTTCATGATTCAAAATGATTGATCTAGATGTACCACATGGGATTATTTCTAGAGTTGATTCATCCAAGATTAGATGATGCTTGGTTAACTATTCCTTTAGGAGGGTCATTGATAACATCCAAGATAGGTGAGACTTTTTTGGAGTAAGTAGTCCTTAAGGATGACCAATTTCTAGGGTAATCTTCATTAATCCATTTTGTAGACATTCTATGTAACATCATAGTTTGTTATTGATTATGAAGTCTTATCTCATGGATATTGTAATGGTTTCTTATGTAACATGTGCTTCCATTTTATAACTTATTCTAGGTGCACCGTTGACTCTATTAGAAGGTTTCTAATTCTTCTTGCATGTTTGTATGCATATTCATATGGAAAGAGCTAGGTTCCTAATGACTATTTAAAGTGTGATCAATAAACTTTCTTTCTTTGTTTTCAAATTTAGTTTTCCTGTAGGATTTCATGTATTGATGGACATGATTTATTAACTTTAATATACTAATGGATTTGATTAAAAATGTTTTGAAACTATTATGTTATCATTTATGAGATTTAGTTTATAATCATGGATTTTGTTATCTTAAGCACTATGATATGGATTTTCTATTTATACCATACACTTTTGTTTTTCGGTTTGATAATTCTTAGAATTGATTTTTTCTTAAGTTATAAGCATTATCATAGCACATGCTCTAAGTATTAAGTATGTGTAATTTAATAATGGATATTTGTAAGTTAAATTATAGGATGTGATATATTTCTTTTAAATATGACTCTCCATTAGTTAAGATGATGGACCATAATGTTGATGCCTACAGTTTATCTTGGAGTTTTTAAGATGCAAAATCTAAGGGTTCAAAGCTTGGTTTCTAGAGCCAAGAACTATGGATCTCCTTGGTTCAGATCTACTCTAGGTAGAGTTCTAGTAGTGTAACTCCAATGTTAAGGATTGGCCTTGATGCTTCATTCTACCTAGATTGCCCCATTTTTGCTATTGGAATTTGCCTAACAAATTCCACTTTGGGCTTCTCCCTTGTAGGTGTAGTTGTGCAGGTGACCTTTAGTTCTTACTCTTATTAATGTCCTCATCCTGATCCATCTCATGGTCACTTTTTCCTTCTCTAGGATGGACTGCAAATCTCCAAGACTTTTTTAGACATCATTTGTAGTAATATTAATTACAATTTATTATTTTGCAAATGAATTTTAAAAGAGTTTTAACTCTTAATAATTCTTAAAATTGGTCTCGATTTGAAAAATTCTAATATTAATTCTTCAAAGTGATTGCAAAATAATATCTTAGAGGTCCTATGTAGTTGGGTTTTTCTAATTCTGAATTATTTTAATTATTTATTAAGATTAACCACCTTAACTACTCAAAATTTAAGATTTTTTGGATGGCTAGGATTCATAGATTAGATGTCCCTATGACCTAGAGGTTAATTTTGGAAGCTCATAGGTTTTAGAATAGTTGAAATTAAAGGTTTAGTATGCTAGATATCATACTTGGAAGGCTTTATCTCTCAAAAATGATGAGAACTCCTTTATCATAAATGAGATGTATGAACAATTTTCAAATGGTATTGTAAATATATATAGGTTTTTTTCCTCGTGTATACATTGCTTTGTCAATAGAGATACATTAACTAAGTCCTCTAAGCCAATGTTATTATGTTGATTAATTTTAGGCTTATTTGTGGTAATTTCTTAGCATTTTTTGGATCAAATTAGATTCATAGCAAGGATTATAATCGATGGAAAATATGTGGATAATTTAGATGATTTAGGATGATGGATTGACATGATTTAAAAGCTTAAACATGTAAGGAATTTGGGATTTTTAGTATGCAAGTCTAACAAATATAAGGAGAAATGGTTAAATGATCATGCACAAGAGAAAAGTGAATAATGCTTGATGTTGTGGACTTGTAGGATTGAGTTATACAAGTAGGTCTTTCCCATAGTAGGATCAAACCTAAAATACTTTGTATAATCATTTCAAAAGATGTCCATGGGTGCCTTGGAAATTGAGTGTTGAACAAGTCCATGTTATAACAACCATACAACTATTATCATTAGGATCCTACACTATCCTAAACAATAGTAGCTACTTCATAATTAATCATATTAATAAGGTGAAATTAAATCAAAAGGATTCATAGATGTTGGAACATGAGGTACCTTTTCATCTTCATAATGAGTTTCTTTGTGTTGAGTATTGTTAAAATAACCATCATACCTATTCATCTAGATTTTAAACCAAGTCCATACCATTACTAGTGACATTGCATTATGTCATCATGGGCCTATTATCATGAAACCGACTACAACCATTACTCAACAAGAAAAAATTGGAAAACATGCTGTAATTCAATAGTACAATTAATCAATTATAGATATGTAAGGTATTGATTCTAGCTATTAGATAGAAGGGTACCTTTAGGCATGGGTCACATGTCTTTCGAATCACATAATTAAACTAGTGTAGAAAACCATGAGATTCTTGGAAGTAGCCTATCTTTAGGCGTGGGTCACATATCTATCTAGTCACATGATAAAACTAGTCTAAGAGATGATAACATTCTTGGAAGTAGGATATCAGTAGGTATGGATCATATGTCTTTCTAGTGGCACTACAAGAATGATTTGTACATTGTAATTAATTACTTAATTAATTTATTATTCTTAGTAAAGGAATACAATTAGACATGGATCACATGTCTTTCCAATGTTGTACTAAGGTAACAATCTTTGTAAAAAAGATATTTTTCTATGTTTCATAGGTCCCTGATATGTAGAGATGTGGGGATGTAAGGATGAGCCTCCAAATGCATTTGAGAAGGGGATGGATTTTTAGAATGCTATGAGGATGCAACTTGAACATGATGCGGAATAGGTTTATGTAAATTATATTATGTTTTAAAGCACCAAAGATTATAGATAAAATTATTATAAAATATGATTTCTAAGATATTTTCTAGGTTTTTATTGCACTTTTGATGAAGAAACATTTTAAAAGTATTTCATAAAAAATAAAATAGTTGTAGCTAGCATATAATTTTTTTTAAAATTATTGCATCATGCACCCCATCTCACCTATGTTTAGACATGTTTTGGAATGCATCCCCATCCCAAGGACATCATGAATGTGAAATTTTTCATAAGGATACATCCCTATGTAACACTAAGAATTTTCAAGCCATGAAAATATGAGTGATGGCATATCGACATAGAGTGGTGGGATCCATAGAGGAAGTCCAAAGAATAAAGACATCCCTTGTATATCACACCCTTTTTCAATCCCTCTTAGTCCTTCTTCCTTTCTTTAAGGCATAATGATCATGAGTTAATTTTAGTTTTTATGTAATAAGAACCATATTACTTCCATGATAATATTTCTTTATTTCTATAAATAAATGGATGAATGTTGTGATATTACTACTATTACACAATTAATCTTCTAATATTTTGACAACACATGACATAATCCCAATAATGAAGTTGGATCCTACACATAAGTACAATTTATTAACAAAAATTTGTAAAATAATGGCTTAAAGAAATTTTAAAACTATTGAAGAAATATAACACAAAAAATACAAAATATAAAAAAATTGAAAAATGAAAAGAAAGTGCAAGACAAAAAATTTAAAAATTGCACTTAGCTTATTTCAAAAGATCTCCTTCGTGATTGAGTTTTGAGGGAGAGATGTGGAAAATGGATCTCATAGTAGTATAGTTAGAAGTGTTTACAACATTGATGTCATAGAATTCATGAAATGACTTAATTTGGTAATTGTTGATTAGGATAACCCTTTGTGAATTTGTTGTTTGGTAAATTTGCAAGACGGTAGATCTATAAATCACATGTACTTTAAATAAAACCTTCCAAAGTATTTAAAATTTTGTACATTATGATACATGATTTGGATTATAGTGGAGGACTATCTTCTAGTTGAAGATTTAAATGTCAAATTTTTACATCATTTCTTCTTTTGCTATATAATTTTTGAACTTCATTATGCATAAGGGCTATTATTCTATTTTCACTTAGCACATATAAGTTTATCAATCTCTCTTGTTATGCTATGATGAGGTCAAAGTCTAGTTCATAAGTAGTATTAAATGCATAAAGGTTTACTTGTATTGATAGTTTAGGTAATTTTTTGATATGCTAGTTCATATGGAGAATAACCAATAGGAAGCTTCCATGTTAACATATAAGCCCATAGAGCATCATTAAGTTTAGTGCTCTAGTCCTTTCTATACTTACTAAAGATACATAGTAGTCTTTAGGTTATCTCTTAGTTAGTGATGTTTGCTTATCCATTGGCCTGCAGGTGATATAATATGGTGAAATTATGGTCAAATCCTAAGCATTACATTACTTTCTTAAAGATGAACTTAGTAAAGTGAGTCTCATTGTTGGATACAAGTGAATGAGACATAGCAAACCTATTTATTACATGCTACTCAAATAATTTAGTAGCAATTATTGTAGTGTAATAAGTTACCATAGTTTCTTCAACCCATTTCATGTAGTAATCCATGGTCATAATAATGTACAACTAGTCATTCGAACAAGGGGTAATAAGACTTATGATGTTAATTCCCCATATAATGAAAGGATTTAGTATTTGAATCTACTATTGTAATTCTTGAAATCTTATTGATATTCTATCATCACATTGACATCATTAGTAGAATTTTGTAAAATAATGAACATCATAGAAGAGAATTGGTTAAAAATAGTTAGTCATGAGAATCTTTATTTTTTTCATCTTGTCTACATAATGAATGCCACATGATCCTTCATGTATATATTGGAGAACTCTTATCTGGTTTTCTTTAGGAACATACATATCACTAGACCATCAACATAGATATTGTAGAAATTCTTTTATTTCCATGAATTATTTGCCTTGATGTAGGAATTTTTGAGTCCTACATATATCCATTTTACAAGGAATTATTTTCTTCTCTAGGTATATTAGGTAATCATCAAACCAAGAAGTGATCACTACTAAGGTCACTGCAATAGCCTATGCAAATAAAGGCTCATTATGAAATTGATTGGATAACAATTCTTCATTAGTCTTATTGTCCCATTTGAGTCCTAATAAGTAATATACAACAATGTTCTTAGACTTCTTCTTATCTATGATTATAATGTATCCATGATTTTATTGTTTGATTACTTTGTTAGTAAAGCACTTGAATAAATTTTATAATGTCTAGTTGGTTAGTTAGTCAAGTTAACTCTCATATTTTATAAATAAAATCTATTCCAATTTTGTTAACTTGAAAAAAAGTGTTTAGTTAGTCTTGAAGGTTTGATGAATAGTAAACTAGTTAACTATATCAATGTATTAACATCGATGAAGTAGCTTTGACACATTAGTATTGACATAGGGTCTGCTACATTGACACATCAACTTTCATATAGTGCTAATAAATGGCTATATAAATATGTGGACTGATTGCATTTATGATATTATTTGATTCATAACTTAGCTAAACTCTTTTAGTTTTACACCATAGAAGTTAGAATCTATTAACAAATTCCCACAACATAGTATACAACAATTATTTAAAATCCTTCTTTAAGTGTCTTATACCTAGACATATTACATGATAGTAATAAATATTAAGACTTTTTTTCTATTGCATCACTTTGACATGGATTGAAATTTTTCTTAATGCAATTTAATTTCTAATTCACATTAGCTAATATTTACATTTCCTTACATATTAATGAATTGGTGAAATGGGTATGAGTATTTTCAAGCATAAACACATATTTACTTGGTAATCCTAGCAGTGCTATTGCTTGGTTTCACCTAGTTGCACAACACTTAATAATCTTGGTAGTGGATACATGTATTCAAGATGTGTATGATAAACTAGAAGTCATGCACTTATCATAATTAGGCTAGAGTAGGATTTATCTTTATACTTAAAATAAATTAGATTAATTTTAATATTTTAATAACATTTTATTACTACCTTACAACATCATTCATCATATTTCTCAGTTACACTTAATTATATAAACTAAGAACTTTTATAAGTGTATTTTAGAAGATAGTAACCTATGATTGAACACTTGACTATTTAGATATCACACTAAACTAGCCCATGGAATATGATTATATCACACATAAATGCTGATGATTTATATGATTGGGTGTAGCGGAGACTCACTACTCATCACCATCTTTAATAATTTACATTTTTCTTTATTAATAAATACAATATTGATGGTAATTAATTTCTTATAATTTAGATGTAAGTATTTTGATTAATTAGAAATTGTATTTATTTTAAATGGTTTAGAAATATTTTCTTCTTGAATTTCAATTTTTTCTTGATCCTTTTGTATAGTTAGATTGCAAAACTTCATATTATAAGTCATCTTCTTAATCCACTTTTTCAACATAGGAATTGGTTAGCTATTATGTAGGTTCCATGTATATTTTAGATATTTTTGCTTGATTTTCAACTAGCCATTGGGTGTTTTCTTGTTTGTTGATTATCACATATACAATTTTCTACATACACTACTCTTCTTCACAATTATTACATGCTAGGCTAGTGAGAGTTTTGATATTTTATACAAAGCTATACCAAGTTTCATCATAGGTAATTCATGTAAATTTCTTCCTCCTTACTATATCATGTTTATTTTCCTTGAAAAGTTTCTAGGAAAATCTCTAGTGCTTAAATTTTTATTCATAGTTGATGATTAGTGGGTATGCCCTATGCCCAACCATACGAATTACAAGTGTTCACGCACAATCTAGTGAAATTACATTGATGGAACTAGTTGTGGCATCTAGATTATTAAGCATTGATTGTAGAATGTTGTCTTCCCACTTGGACTAGTAGTAACCTTGTTATGTATGGTTTAGTCCAAAGTGAGGCATATGATGGTTGATGTTGTTGCAGCCTTAAAATAATCTTAACAATAATAAAGAAATTAATTATTTAATCTAATTAATGACAAGAAGATGAAGTATAAACTAGTCTAAGGGCAATAACAATCTATTCCCAGCTTGCTATACACATCTTGAACTCATGTATCCACTATTGGGATTAGCAAGCATTATGCTACTGGGCAAACCAAGCAATAACAATATTGGGATTACCAAGAAAATATGCGTTTGTGCTTGAAAGATGATTGCACTCATTCTTTGAATTGATTATTATGCATGAAATGTAAATATTAACTAAGTGCATGAAAATTAAAGTGCATTGAAAGTAAATCTAGTCTATTCCAAGTACTACAAGATCTATCAAGGAGTTCATCTTTATTGTTGTTCACATCAAAGTATCTAGGTACAATAGTGTTCAAATAAAGATTCATACACTTCTCAACTCCTACTATGTACACCTAGAAAATATTCTAATTGTCATAGGAAAAAATGCAAGAACTTTGCTATGCTACTAAATGAATGATGCCTTAAATGCAGTAGGTGCATGTATCTATATAGGCAAGACTAGACAGTCTGTTGATGTGTATGCACTGATGAATCAAATCATGCAATGAGGGGATCATGTTGATGCATTCATGTCGATGCGACCTAAACAACAATGATTTATCATACCTCCAACACTAATTAAAATTCATCCTTGAGTGAACAAAAGGAGGAACAAGCTTTGTCAAAAATTTGGGAAGGTATGGGATTATTGATTGACTGCCTGACTGACTTGAATTGACTCAAATTGATGCTAAGTGCCCAGGTGCATGGATTTATAACTTTTAAGAAAATAGGCATTCATGAAAATAAAATTAACACCATTATAAAATTTGATAGCTGAACACCTATGGTGGTTGTAGATGATAAGAAAATCAAATGGTCCCAAGAGGTGGAAGCTCCTGAGGTGTTGAAGGTCCTTCTCCTAGCTTTGGTGAATGCGATGGTTACAGTTGAGGATGTGGCGAGTGTGGTTGTCCTGTTGCAATTGCAACTACTAGTAGAAGAGGAAATACATCTAATAATGCATTTATCTTCTCCTCCTTACTTCAAGGATCATACACAGTCCATGCAATATCACCAATATGGACCAGTACAAGAACATCCCAGGGATAGGACATGGTAAGAAATAACTTCTTAACATTAAAAAACTAGGCAATGAATTGTTTGCATTCGATGTTGAATGCTTTGATTGCATTCTATAGCTTCTAGTAGTCACTCATTCTTCTAGCTAGGTTCTCAACCATTGATTGTTAATATGTGAATCACTCTTTAAGAAATTTGAGTTTAGCATTGGCTATTTCGAGCTTTTGCTTTAAGTCCTTATGGTTATTGAACTCAATCTCATATAAAAGGTACAAGTTGGCTACTTGCTTTTCCAATTCCAACCTTATCCTTCTGGTAGTTAGCATTACCAAGTTTGCATAATGGAGGTTCGCAAACTCCATGTACTTTGTCATTTCCTAGATTTGCAACTCCTTGATATGGATTTATACTTTGTTGTATGCATTTAATCCATCAAAAATGGGTTGCCATACATCACCTCCTTATTGGAGTTGCTAGAGGGCCTCGTTCACCCTAGCCTTCACTAGTTGGATCTCTTTCTCATTGACCTCTTTGAGAAAACCAACCTAGTCCCTATGCTAGTTCTTGATCCTTTTGAACTTGAGGGCCTTATTTTTCTAGGTAGTGATCTTAATTGCTAATTTCTAGCAATGAGTTTAAAATTACTTCATCAAGAAATTTCTATTTTTTACAACCAACCTCAGGTCCATGATTATCTTGGCAAGCTACTCTTGTTGTTGGCCCCTTCTAGTTCTTGATCACTTTTCCCTTGGTTGGGATGATATTGTATCCCCTCCTTGTTTAGGTCTTGGTGCCATCTGTAATCACAACATGACCAAGGTTTAGCATTTGATGTGTAACATGGAGCACTTGAATACCTTGTCTCTTTGGATCAGTTACATTTTGTCTATGTTGTGATTTTGGCAGATTGATTATTTTAATATTATTTTACTTAGATGGTTGCTAGAGTTCATTGAAATGGTTTACCTCTTATGAATTAGTGATTTTAATATTATTTTATTAGTTAAACCTTGTGGGAG
>MNCI01000996.1:90247-138058 GCA_015680685.1 Gnetum montanum
GATATAGATGTAGAGAAAAATTTTGCACTTGTAAAAGCTAAGAAAAAATAAAGAGTTTTTGCATAAAATTGGAGTCCAAAGAAAGCCAAAAAATCCTAGAACATGATGGAATGCTTGAAGAGGGATAGAATATGCATAAAAAAGGAGATTTCATTTGGAGAACATTCATTAAGAAGTGCAAAACTAGATGTAATTAACGTGGATTGCAAAAAATTTGAAGGAAAAATGCCTAAGGGATGAGAAACCTAACCAGTCTAATTAAGAAGTGTGCAAGTGGATCCTCCCCATAGCAAGTGCATGTCCTTAAACCAAGGAGTCCATGGACCCTATGGATGATTAATGATTATGATTAGTTAAGGACCAAATCACCAAAGAAACCATTAGAGAAATTTGATTGTATTAAACAAAGATACTAAAACAAACATGAGAAAGGTAGTGAGGTGAGTGATGGAGAGCATAGGTGGATGAGAGAGTGTGGCATGGAGTCTTGTATCATGGTTACATGAAATTCCCTATGGATTATGTGGCTAATATGACATGGTAACCTCCATCCTTAGTCTGAATTAATACCAATGACTTTTAGTGACTTCACATTGACACCTCTAGACTAGTCCATGCCCCAAGGTGTAAGAATACCCTCACAGATCAATCACCATTCCAGAGAAAGAAGAAAAGAAAAGCAAGAACTGGGAAGGGCCTTAGTTAGAGGGGTGCCTTCAGGCATGGGTAACATATCTCTCCAGCCCATAACCAATGCTTGTAGACTGTTATTATGTCTTAAGGGGTATGATTTCAATTCCCATTGTTATTTTTGTTTTTTCATTATTTTATTTTTTTTAATTTTCTATTTTTGTTTTCAATGGAAGCCAAACCATGCAAAGACTTAGCTTCTTATTTATTAGTCACTATAGGAATGGAAAAGGACTTGTGAAGATACAAATGAACCTTAGAAGGTAGGCATGTATAAAAAGTGTAAAATCTCCTTGAGGTCACATCCTTATCTATCCATTTAATCGATCCCAAGTTTGAAAACTACCAAGGTCACAAGTTCATTATAAGTTTCATTTAAGAAGGGACTTGATACTTCGAAAATAAGGGAACACCATAGAGTTTTGTGGATAGATGGATGAAATAGATTCACTACCTATTAATCATGAAAAGAAACAATGTCTTAGTTATCAAAATCAAAATTCAAAGATAGAACCCAAACATTTGTAATCAAATAGGATTATAAAGTATAAACCACCATCAATTAGTAGCTATAGCCACATCAAGTCCTGGTGGCAATAAAGAAAAAGAAGAAAAATTTAAGAAAAACACAAATAAAATACAGTAAAATATGGAAAAAATTGTAAAATATTTAAAAGAATGAAAAATATATGAAGAATGATGTAAAACAAAAAATGAAAAAGCAGTTATTAGTTCTTGGTTCAAGATGTAGGATCTCCCCCATGACTAGGCTCAATACTAGAATAAGGACTAATAAGTGAGTTATATGTTTCCATGCATTTTGTGGATGGTTTAGCATTATTATTCTTGAGCCACTAGGGTTCTCTTAGTTTAGTGGCTACTGTTCAGATGTGGTCATGCATAGACATTTATTCCTTAAGTTTGTTATGGGTTGGTGTAGGGATCATGTTGATGCTTTGAGCATTCAACCAACACTTACACCCTTTATGTCTCTCCACAATAATAGGTTCATCTTTTACATTTTGTGCTAAAGTAGTGATAGTTGTTGGATTTTTTGTAGGATTGGAAGACATTGTATCTACAAGGAAGGGTGTTTTACCAAATTGGCCTTGTGCTGGTGTTGATGAGCTAGTAGGCCTCTAAGTTTTATTCACATGAGTGGGAACCATCCTAAAGAAAGGATGTTTCTGAGACTTTTGTGGAGACCTACTAACATTATTATTTGATTGTATGTTCATAACACAAGTTTCATTCTTCCATTGAGATTATGGTGCCAATCCTTCTTGCATTGTTGGTGGTGGCATATGATGAATGGAATTACAAAAGTAGTGAGGATGTAATGAAGGATTAGAGGTACAAGATAGTGATCCCATTGGAGATGTTGTGGGTTGATGATATTCAAAAGAGTGGTAGTAGTAATTTGAGGTAGAGGAAGTAGAACTAGTTGGAGAAACAAATTGTTGAACATAGTAGCCATGAGGGTTTGGTTGGTAATAAGGGTACTACTAATATGTTGATGGCCTCCCCCACAACTATGGGCTTTTCCACTATTGTTGATAGTAGTGTTGAGGCTAATAGGAGGTCCCACTAGGATAGTACAATTAACTGTAATATTGTCTATAATTTCCTTGTGGATAGAGTAATCTCCTAGGATTTTTCTTCTATATGAAATTAGGGTTCAAAGAAAAAGCTTTAAAATCTAGTAGATGTAATAAAATTGAGCAATAGTCATTTGGATGATCATATTAGCAGATGTTACATCCATCATCCTCTTTTGTATTTGAGTCTATAACCTCTTCTACTACAACCATTTTTCCTTTTTTCTGATAAGTATTTCTATCCATTTCATTTTTCTTTTTCCTCTTCTTGTTTTAATCACTTGATTCTTTTTGCACTGCCTTCTCTTCTATGGTTTCCAAGTTGGTTGTAACTTTTTCATTCATCAACTCCCACATCTTATTGAACCTTTCTTTAATATTAGTAATAGCCTTTTGTATTGGCAAGGTTTTTTGTGAGATCAACTCATTGAGAGCTTTATCTTTTTCCTTATCATACATATGGACCTCTCTTGTTTGAAGAGTTGGATCCTACTCATATTCCTCAAAACTTCCTTTTACATATCTCTCCTTCTTCTTTTGGCACCTATTCAACTAGCCTTTGTATCTGATGGGATTTCAATTTGAATAATCGACCTTGGGCATAAGTCCCAAGGGTGACCCTCATTTGCATATGAAGTCCATTTATGATGTGGAAAAGCTAATCTTTTTGAGAGAAATCATGGCTTGTTTTTCTTACTTTCATCCTTAGATTTGTTTTCTCAGGTTGGAAACTATCACATAGGTTTGGTATTTCTTGTTAATGAGTTCTAGCATTATGGACCACTGGTGGATTAAACTCAGTTCCAACAATCTATACCTACTTTTAGCTTCATCTATTAGTGTCGTAGGAAAGAGTTTAAGATTTTGCTACTTGTGTTTAATGTTTTGCAATGCATAGGCATCATGGATGCTTGTAAATGATGTTGTGGATTAGAATTTTAGTTTCCTTTAAATTTAGAAATGTTGTTCATATTTAGCTAATTGATGTAGTTGTCCCTTTGATGCCTTTGGTATATTTGAACTACCTCCCTAATCTGTGTCATGTCACTGGTAGCCAACTAGGGTTCATCAGTATCAGACATGTCATGGTGATAATCTCTATTTCTTATTTATATTATGATGATGAACTTGCCTATGCTCACTTTGTTGTCTTTGATCTTGCCCTTGGGTTTGATTTCTATCTCCATATTGACCCTTTAGTAGAGCTCTATCTCTACACCTACATTCATCTTCATCAGAACTAGACATTAAAGAGGAAGAGGAAGATGGGGAACTAGGAGAATCACCATGGCTCCTATATCTTCCACCATGGTCTCTTGATCTATCTTTTCTAGGTTTAGAGGAGGTCCTAGGCCTTGAGGTTCTCCTTATTCTAGCACTTGCTTCATCTCCTCTAGGGTTTTCTTTACCAGTTGAACATAGTATTTGCATGTAGTACAAGTCAAAATGAACATATGAAATCCTTGCTTGAGGTTGTTCACTCCAATCCTCTTTAGTATAGAACGTACCATTTCTCCTATGAGTGTTTTCATCATATGATGCATTACTAGTACTATTTGAAGAAGACATGTTTTTAATGTTTGTGAATTAAATTATTAATATTTTCTAAAAGATAAATATTTAATACTTTTACAACAATCATTTATGATATAACCAATCTAGATAACTAGCACCATTCTTAACAATAGTGCCAATGATGAATAATGGGTACCCCTTATGCCCAACCATATGAATTACAAGCATTCACATGCAATCTAGCCAAATTCTATGGATGGAACTAGTTGTTACATCTAGATTGTTAAGCATTGTTTGTAGGACATTATCTTTCCACTTGGACTAGTGGTAGCTTTGTTACATATGATTTAGTCCAAAGTAAGGCATATGATTGTTGATGTTGTTGTGGCCTTAAACTAATCTTACCAATAATAGAGAAATTAATTACTTAATGTGATTAACAACAAGAAGATAAAGTCTAAACTAGCCTAAGGGTGATGAGTGTCCATTCCCAACTTTCCGTACATGTCCTAAAATTATGTATCCATTATTGGAATACCCAGTATTATGCTACTGGGAAAACCAAGCAATAACATTGTTGGGATTACCAAGCAAATATGTGTTTACACTCAAAACTGGTTGCACTCATTTCATCAATTGATTAACATGCATGAAATGTAAATATTGACCAAGTGCATGGGAAGTAAAGTGCATTGAAAATAAGTATAATCTCTTCCAAGTGTTAAAAGGTCTATCAAGAAGTTTGTCTTTATTACCATTCACACCAAAGTGTCCAAGTACATTAGTATTCGAATAGAGATCTGTAGACTTCTCAACTCCTACCATGTGCACTTAAAAAATATTTTGACTATTACAGGAATGAACTACAAGAACTTTGCTATGGTTCTAAATGAACAATTTGTTAAATGTGGTAGGTACATGCATTTATATAGACAAGGCTAGACACTTCATCGACATGTATGCATTGATGCATCAAATCATGCATCAATAGGTATGCATCAACACAACCCAACCAATAATGATTCTTCAATAATAATAAATCATGGACTTTTCATAGTGATAGAAAAGTCACCCTTATTATCCTCACTATGAATTACTAGAAAATCAATAGGATAGGATCATCCATTAATAGTGATCAAATGATCTTCAACCTATCTCAAAGATAATATAACTAATTAATCTACCAACTCTAACTTAAGATCACTTATCTTTAGTGAGGTAAGTTTTAGGCTTGGTACATCTTCTTTAAGTTAAGATTTAGTTCTTAACCTAAAACTATTATGACTTTGCATGATGAATTTCCTCAAGTTTGCAACTAAAAAAGTGAGTTGTTAGGATCTTTTCTTTTCAAAGAAATATATCTTACTTTAATCCAACTTGTAACTGGTTGAGTAAACATGACTATCCTAATAGAATTTTATGATTTTTTCTATTCTATTGATTATTGTTCTGGTAGATAAGAAGGTACATTTATTGCATTTTATGCCACTAGTTATTAAATTTCTAATGAATTAGATGGATGAATAGTGTAGCACCTAAAACATTTGGTGTTGAAACCCCAAAAAATTTAGAGTGGAATAGTTTTAATCTTAGATCCATGGACCTTGCAAAAAAGGATTCAAAGTGCCTTGGATGGTCTTGTTGACTACCTAGGGAGTTAAAGATTAATAACTGATGTATTAATAAAAATAAAAAAATGTATGCAATAGTGGTTTAAGCATTAGATCCAATGAGTGAGAATAGAGAAATGAACAATGAATGTAGAAAAATAAAGAAAGATACAAATTTGTATTAATGCACTATAAAACAAAGGTTTAGGAAATACATATTGTGGGTTATAAAACTTGAGAACATGATAATATTTTTGATGCTTGATGTAGATAGCAGGGTGTATTCTAGCATGAAGTCTACACTTGTTCTTCTTCAATCAATCCACTCTCAAACTTTATTTGTTACAAGTTTTCTCTACTCTAGATGATTAGTGTTAGGGGATAAAATTGTTGCTAACTCTTGGGTATCTACACTTCTCAAAAAGTCTCAAGTTAGCCTTGAATGAAAATTTTGTCAAAAGTCCTTTCAATGAAGCAAATTATTGTTTAAATAACTATTGGATCTTAATTTGTGGTTGAAAATTTTTTCCATGATTACTAATAGATTTTTGGCAAATTTTGGTGTGTTCAGGGCATCTTTTAGTAGCATATGAAGAAGTTTAGCTAATTTTTTTACCTTTACATGCTACCTCCACATACTACCGAATGTGTGGGATTTAGATGCCTAGTGTGTGGGCTTAAAGCCCAAATCCTATATGTTATCTTTGCGTATTGTCTAATGTGTAGAACTGAAATGCTTAGCATGTGAGGTGAAAATACCAAATTTTGTAGCCTACAAAGAATTTTCAACCCTCAAAAACTAGGATACATAGAATTTGCAGCTTTCACAAGTTGGAAGATAAGGAATTTACAGCTTATGAAGCATTTTCTTAGCCTCCCCAAGATGGGATGTATAAGGTCTACAACGTGTGAGCTACAAGTGTCAATTTTTACATTGAAAACTACTCTAAATTTCATTCATACAAGATCATAATTTTGGATTTTTTGGGTTTCCACTAAATTACAAAGAATTTTAGTCATGGGCAATAACATGACTTTTTCTTTGGGGTGTTTCATGAGTCCCTCTTTGTTGATGTTTTAAGAATTGATCCACAAGACATCAACAAAGAATGTGAAACACTACTACAAGTTTCATCATCAATGCTTTTTCTTCATGTTTGATTCGATTGCTATGAAACCATTCGAAAGATTTCCTATGATGATGAAACGAGGTCATGATGAAGTATTACGATTTTGAGAAGAGATAAAGGCTTTATGGGCTATCAAAGTTAGTCATATGGGTTAACATAGAATTTCGAATATTGAAATCATGATTATGGTATGGTAGTGACATGTGAACTAGCTACATAGATCTTCATGCTTTGGGCGAACTACTAGCTACTCAATAATGTGTTAGATGAACTAGCACTCCACTCTTGGGCTTCTTTGACCACAAGAATCTTTCTTTTGCTTGTTTTAGGCCATTGATTCAGCTTTAGGCTTCATTGGCCTCTTGGATTTCTTGGAAATTTGCTTCCCTTCCTTTTTTTTCTTTTTCTTAGATGAATGAAACCTTCATTGGGTTTCATTACCAAGGTCAAATTTTGTTTTGTTTTCTCATTGAATAAGATGTGTTTCATCTAATGAACTTGATGTCAAAGCATGTTGAAGGAGATGGCATAGGCCCATGATGCATAAATGTAAAAAATAGGTTTTCATTGTTATTAGGATAAGGAAAATTGTAATTTGATTATGGGGATATGATTTCAAGAGGGGTAATCAAAGTGGTGTAATGCACACACTTTTAGCAAATTTGGATAGGCTAACTAAATCTTGTGCATCAAGGTTGTGTGGTAACTCACTACTACGATGAGTTGCATCCTTGCAATGAATTTAGGCTTTATTCTATAAGCACAACTCCAAGAGGATAAGAAAATAAGTCAAAAAATACATGTGCATATAAAAGATTGCATAAGATCGCATGAGGAAATAGTTAGAATATAGACCATCCATTACAATTGATACAACATGAGAAATGTATATTTTGTTTCATAGATTTATACAAGTTTGTAGTTTATTTATTATGCCAAAGAAAGTAAGAACTAGAGGTTTCATAGGCTCACTTGTTGTAGATTGTAAAGGAAATTAGTGTCCATCATTTGTTCATACCTATAAATAAAAGTAAACAAAGGCCTTGAGAAAATAGGTTAGTGTTAGATATAATAAGATTTAAGATAGGAATGATTAATCAGATTGGCTAATTCATTCCCATCTATGTCTGCTAGTCTAAATGCTCTCTTGTAATAAGCTTTGGTAACCAAGAAAGGTCCCTCCCAATTGTCTGAGAACTTTTTTGCATGTTCATGAATGGTTTTAAGAACAAGGTCTACTTCCTTGGCTTTTCTTCTATTTGGATCATGATGATGTTGTTGCTTTAGCCTCTCTTGATATTATTTGATGTGAACTAGTGTCTATATTTGCTACTCTTCCACCAAGTCAAGGTCAATGGTATGTAGCTCCTTATTCTATTAATCATTGATGAAGTTAGATAGAGCTAACCTTAGTGGTGGAACCTATAATTCAAGAGGAAAAAAAAACTTTAGACCTATAAAAAAGACTATCCATGGTGACATTGGTCATAGTTTGAACAGTTGTTCTATAGGGCTAAAGTACAAGCATAAGCCACTCATGCCACTTATGTCTACTATTGTTTAGCATATTTTTGAGTAGATTTATGGTGACCTTATTATTGGCTTTGGCTTGTCCATTGGATTGAGGATAATATGCTAAAGAAAAGGAATTCTCGATGCTTACTTGTTGACAAAAAGTTTATGTTTCTTGGCTACTAAACTATGGTCCATTGTGTATGACTATAGTTAAGGGTGTGCCAAAATGGGATACTATATTATCTAATATGAATTTATAGACTTATTGAGATGTCATTTTCCTTAGAGGAATATCTTACAATAACTTTGTAAAATATTAGGTTATGATAATGATGAAGCTATGTTCTACAAAAGATTTAGGTGTTATAGATCCAACAATATCAATTTCTCATTATTGAAATGGCCACATGTATTTAACTAGTATGAAACTTAGTTGGTGACACACATATTAAGTTATTGTAATATTGACAAGTATCACAAGTTTTAACCTTCTTCAAGTAGTCACTTTCCATATAGGGCCAATAGTATCCTAATCATCTAATCTTTAGAACCATAGCTCTAGGTCCTATATGTCCTCCACATACACCCTCGTGTAGTTGCTCAAGGATTGTGCAAGCTTTTATTTGCCCAAGCACATCAACAATATGCCATCATAGGATCTTTGACATAGTGTGTTATTGGCTAAAATGACATTTTTTTTATCTTTTACATACAACATCCTTTTGAAAGGTAGTTAGGTTCTATGAAAAATCACCATGAATTAGATAAAACTTGATATTTTCATATAATTTTTTAAGGGACATCATCAATGGTGGCTCTATATATGCCCTCAGTGTTCTATGTGATGGGAAGAGCATAGTTTTCTCTCAAGAAGGGTAACTCACTAAACACATCCATTGTTATGCTTAGGGTCAAGGTTGTAATGGTGTTAACTAAGGTATTCTTGGTTCAAGGTATGTATTAAATGTCAACATTTGTGAATTGTTCCATGAAGTTCTCTACTAGGTCACAATAAGATTGTAAATTTTTGGCTTTGCATGTGTAAAATTAGTTAATTTTTTAACCACTAGTTGTGAATCACTTGTTATCATCAAACATTTGATTCTTTGTTACATTATTCCTTCGATCAAACCTTCATATTCCACAACGTTGTTGTACATGAAAATTGAAAATGATAACTAAAAGATTGGATTGCACTAGAGGATGATATTATGATGGTAGCAACATTGACCCCATGGGTAGTAGAAGCTCCATCAAAGTGCATGATTGTCTCATAATTCTTAGGTACCTCATTGATAATGTTGACAGACATGTCAAGGAAGTTGGGATCAACAAGTGTATTATCTTCAATTGGGGAAGTTGTAAGTTGTGCAGTTATAGCTTGACCTTTCATTGAGGCTTGGGAGAATGTAATGCAAGTCAAACTTAGCCATTATGACCTTCCATCATACTATATGATTACGTTTATAAGTCTTGGTAATTATGGCTCTCAGTATGTTATCCTTGCATATGACATTCACTTGGCACGTAAAGAGGTAGTTTCTCCACTTCTTCAAGTACAAGATTAGGGCTAGGAAATACTTCTTAGCCTTTGTGGATTAGGTCTTGTAAGCCATCAATGAATGGCTCAAGTAGTGTACAGGAATTTTTGGTTGATCATTTTTTTTTAACAAAGCAGAGAGTCTATCAACATGTTAGAGATTACAAGGTAGATCTGAACAGTTTATCCTTTTGAGGAGAATACACCATGAGTAATTGGGTCAATTCTTGTTTAAGATTATTAAAGGATACTTCTTAGGATTGGGTAGTCCCCTCATAGTGAACTCCCTTCTTAAGTAGGTGTTTCATGGGTTGTAGCTTATCTATAAGCCTTGAGATGATCCTATGAATAAATTGTAATCTACCTTGTATTCTTGTTAACTCCTTAAGGTTAGTAGGTACTACAAAGTTGGTTATGGCCTTAAACTTATCAAGATTGACAAGTATCCTAGCCTTGGATACTACAAAACCAAGAATACTAGTAGTTTTAATGTTGAAGACATACTTCTTAGGATTGAGCCTAAGATCATACTTTAGGCATTGTTGGAGTACTAAGTTGAGGTCATGTGCATGGTAATTAGCTACTTGGGACTTGATTGCTATGTCATCAACATCATTGTTAAGTAACCTTACCATGTAGTCACTAAATATGTAGTTCATGGCTCATTCATAGGTTGCACCTATATTCTTTAAACCAAATGACATTATGATATAACAAATAATTTTTCAATGGGTCATGAAGGTCATATAGAGTTGATGTTCTGGATTGATCCTAACTTGGTTGTACCCTAAGAACCTATCCATAAAGGATAATAAGACATGTTCAACCATGGTATCGATAAGTTGATTGATGCTAGGCAATGAAAAATCATCTTTAATGATAACCTTATTAAGGTCTCTAGAATCTATATAGATATGAATGCTTCCATTCTTCTTGGGAGCTATTAGTATGTTAGACATCGATTCAATGTAGACACCAACATGTATGAAAGTAGCTTAATAAAGTTTCATGATCTCATCACGAATTGCCAAGGCTAGATTTGGTCTAATTTTAGCCACATTTTAAAATGGGTTTGATGCTAGTATTGAGTATGATGTTATGTTGTATTAATCATGGGTCTAGAGTTAGCATATCCTCATGTGACCAATCAAAGGCCTTAATGTTGTTTTGAAGGACCTTGGTGATGTCTTGAGCTTCTTGTGAGTTGAGTGAGGAACTTAGTTTTAGCATTTTCTCCTCACCATTATGTGTTGTGATGAGAAGTTCAGCTAAAGATTCCTCAATAATGTCACCAGCCTCAAGGTCAAGGGCTTTGACTATGTGTTCAAGCCACTCAAAAGATTTTTCTATAAAGGCTATGTGGTCAAACAGGCTCTTAGGCTTAAGATTAAGGTAATTAAGATCAATGGATTACTCAACATCATCTTAAGATCCATTAAGGCTTAAAGGTAAGCTAAATTGTATCCATGTATTCATATTCTAGTCCTACACATTAATAAAGTGCATTAAGTGGCATCTGCATGACATAATTCACTAAATAATGCCATTTGACATAATAATAGAATACCATTTGACTCAACTATATCAAAAAAGGTGAAACAAGGTCCAATGATGATTAAAAATAGGTAAAAAAGGGTCAAAGATGCTAGAATACGATTGAATATGGTTGCATGTTGCCAGTTTTAGGTCTTAGTAGGCTATGGTGTTGCTAGTTTTAGTCCTTAACAGACCATGTTTGGGGCTTGTTTGACTTACTTTGATTACTTGTAAGCTTGGAAGGGTCATTGTAGGACTTGTTAGAGTTTCTTAGACTAAAAATTATCAAGTTTGAATTGACTTTTTGCATGCAAAACCTTCATACATAGAGCCCACATGCTAGCCAACATGTGGGACTGGTATCCTAGCATGTGGAGTTTGGCCATGAAGTTTCCAGGAGATTTTGACTTAGTGTTTTGGAATTCTTGGGATCTTATGGTAGCTTCCAACATATGTAGAAGGGTTTAGACATCTTGTACGATAGGTTTTCGAGTCACAAGATTTTATATGGGTCATATGTTAGCCCACATGTTGGCTAGCATGTGGCACTTGGGTTACCAGTGTATAGGATTGAAATTTTGATTTAGGGGTCTTCTTTGAATTTTTTCTTATTATTGTAGGCTTTTGATGTCAATGTAGTGGCTTAGGGAATGATATGAGTTGGTTTTGGCACTAGTTTGAGCTCCTAGAAGGTCTTAAAAGTCCTCACATCTTGGACCACATGCTAGCTAGTGTGTGGGAGTATGGTCCCAACATGTAGGAGTCTAAAATTTGATTAATGAAGTCCTTAGAATTAGCTCTTTTGTTATATAAGTACTTTATGGTAGCACATAACTATTGGTATAAAAAATGACTATTTTAAATCCAAAATAAGTTAACTAATGGCCATCTTAAAGCTCACACATTAGCCCACATGTTGGCCAATGTGTGCAACCTAGAGGCTTAGTGTGTGAGTACCAAAATCCATCTTTTCTTTTCTCAAACATAGTTAAATGATAGTCTAAATTCCCATTTAAGGTTTTGAAGTTCTACCAACCAAATTCTTAAAAATATTTAGAGTTGAAAGCTTTTTAAAGCCCTCCACACACTATCCCATAGATTAACTAGCATGTAAAGTTTAGCTATCGAGTGTGTGAACTAAGACTTGACTAATTTAGATTCATTCAACCTAGTTTTCTAGTCCTTGGAGTCACTTGTGTTTGGAGATTTGTATGATGTTTCTTAAACATTCTAGATTGGAATGAATGTTATTTATAGTCCATACACTGGCTAGTATGTGGCACATCCTTCCAGTGTATGAAGTTAAGATTTTAGTTTATAAGGTCTTTTTGATTAGCCTTTTTGTTATCTTAGGCTCTTAAGTTAGTGTATAAGTTTCATCATTTTAAAATAGCTCTCTTTGGCATTCTAGGGAGGTAAAGAAAAATTTTCATAAAGCTTATACACTTTCAACATGCTGGCTAGTGTATGGGCTTCATCTGCTTAGCATATAAGGCTTAAATTCATGTTTTAGAGGCTAAAAATTGGTTAAAGTTTAGGTCATCTTCTACCTTAGGCCTTTGAGCTTTTACCAATCAATTTTTAAGTTATTTTGAGCCAAGGAAACTGGTCAAAAGCCCCCCACACACTGGCCAACATGTGGGCTTTGTGTTCCTAGTGTGTGGGCTAAGGATTGATGAATCTTAACCCTTTTTGACTTGTCTTTTTGGAGCTCTAGGATTACCAATGCCTTCAACTAGGGTTTAAGGCTGGAATTATCAAATTCGAAGGTTGTTTAAGGCTACACATAAATGTTTTGAATCCTACACACTGTCCCACATGTTGGTCAATGTGTGAGACTAATGTACCCAATGTATGAGGTTCTCATAAAATTTTCTTTGTATCTAGGAGCTCTTGTGGTAGTGCTTAGGGTTTTGATGTGACATGAAACTCTGTTGATCATCTGAAGCCAAGATTAAAGTGTGGGTGTCTCCTAGGAAAACTATTAAAGCCTTGTAAATTGCCATATAATTTGCATGACCTAGTGGGCATGATCCCCAACATATTGTTGTGTTTTGGCATCAAACCCCAACATTTGGGATTTTTTATAATATTATTTTGCCCACCTAAGGTTAAAATAATTCATAGGGCATAACCTTAAGTAAACCTAGCATATAGGGTATTTCCTTTTGTAGATGTCTAGTTCACTATATGTTAGGCAAGTTTCTAGCATACTGGGCCTCCATCCTCAATGCATAAGTACTTGGAAAAATTTTGATCATTAATCACTTCATGTATGCAATCATCCCAAGCTTGGCTTCACCAGGGCAATATTTGGAATTGAGGCTTGGCTATCGTGGCCTAAATACTTCATATTTGAGAGTGTATTACACACCCATCCACATCTAAGTATAGTATAATTGCAGAAAAATTGAAGATTTTGCTTTCATTTGATGATAGGCTAGGCCAAACTATTTTTTGTTTTAGTAATCATGATGAAAAGAAAGGGATCATCAAGTAGAAATCCTACATAAGATGACAAGGCATTGAAGATCATTTTTCAACTTATGGATCCTTTTGCAAGAAAGGGATCTTTTCTAGGATGGCCAGGTACCTATCTTTTGCCAATTTTTACAAGTTTTCATCAAATTGTGAGGACGTTCTTCAATACCTAGGCTTGTTCTAGTTGAAAATTTTTTATTCTATTTGTATTGAATACAAGGTTTAGGTTATGCAATTATGACTAGAACAAGATTTTTACTTTGGATTTATTTTTACAAAGATTTAATTTTTTCTTAAGCCTATCTACAACATTTTTGTCATAGTTCTTGTGGAAACTAGTAAAAATTTGCAATTTTTATAAGTTCATGGTGTAAAAATTATAGTTTCCAAGTCCATAGGGTTGTTGTATGAGGTTTTGCACTTACCCTACTTTTTCTATGATTTTTTCTCCAAAAGATGGATGGCGTTGACCATGCTAGGATTAATTTTGATAGCATCCAAGATCCTTGCGGATTACCAAGTAGTGTAGAGGGGCCTTGTATGAAGTTTTTAATTTTTTGAATTTTTTTGTATTTTTCGTAGAGGTTTTACTATAGTTATTTCACTATAAACTAGTTTTTTCTTGAAAAAGTCCAAGTAATTTAAATTGCAATTTAAATTTTTGTAAGGTTGCTGGTGCAGTGTTGGAGGAGGATTTGGGTTGTTTTAGGCTTGCTCCCATCGTTTGTAGCTAGAAATAAAATTTTGAATTTTTTGTGAATTTTTCTAACCATGGAAATTGCCTTGGCTAGTTGTAGTTTCTATTCTTGGATTTTTTTGGCTTTTCTTGGTTGTTTGATAGTGTTGGGTACTTTGGTATGGGTTTTGGCAACTATGAAAATTTTTCATGGTTATTTTGACCATTGTGTAACATGTTTGAAGTTGCTAGGCCATCATGTATGATGCTTTGGAGCCTTTCACAAGTTTTCAATGGTAGCGTATGGGCTGAATTGTCTAGTAAAACCCACATTTCTACTACCATCTTCTCTTGAATCCTCCCAAATTCCTAGCGTATGGGCTTCTAGGATGGTTTTACTAGTGTATATCCTACAAATTCTTGTACCTAATGCATCAATACTATCAATTTGGCTTGTTAGCTATTTTGAAATTTGGTTTCGTGCCAACTATTCCTATAAATGTCTATTGGTGATTTTTATGTCAAGACTTTGTGAAAATGTTAAGAGGTTAGACTTTTGTTTATGTCAAATTTGGAAATAATGAAATTTTTTATTTTACATATTTTTTACGTATTGTTGGTAGCAACACTGGTATTACATGTGTTATATTTGGTTCTAATGTTTTCTTATGGTAATATGGCTTGACTATGTAGGGTATTTTTGAAACTCATCATGGTTATCATTGAACTAGTTGAAATGCTATGTTGCATAAAGGTAGCTATGCAAAATAGCCTAAGCCCCAACATGGTTCTTGGACATCATGACTTGGTGTGGTTTAGAACTAGGCAAGAGAGTTCCTAGCATACTTGCTTCAATAATTTAGTGTGATCATGTGGTCATACTTGGCTTCGGATTGTGCAACCATGCTTGTAAAGACCCTTTTACCAACATTTTCCAATCACGTCATGAAGTTCATGGTAGATGAACATGATACTCAAGTAGAGGGTGATTAGCTCAATGGTTTGTTTACTCTATTGATGTGTAAGTTATCTCAGATTTGGGATATGCCTAAGTATTCTTGATATAATACCAATAACATCTTAATGATAGGCCATCAAACTAACATCTTGTTTCAAAACCCTTCCAAAACCTTCTAACTTTTGCAAGCATAAGCTTTATCTTAAGTTTTCATCTTGTTTTTATTTATGTTAAGCTATTTGCTCTAATGATCTTTGCATTCTCATGTTGTAGATATAGGGTTTATAATGGAGGATTGATTAAGAGTGATCAAGTTATATTTGTGATGTTGTAGCCTTGGAAATATTTACACAAGGCCAAATTATAAGATTTGTGATGTTGTAGCAACTTTGTGATGAATTTACTAGGCATAATTCATGGTTTTCTCAATTTTGCTATAGGTGTTTAGCTACTAAGACAACTCATACCTAGTGGAGTCTCCTGGAGTTAGGAGTACATGCACCCATAGCTTCAAAGGTTCCAATTTTGCTTAAGCCAAGTAACTAGTTTTCATTTGTGCAAAGCCAACATTCTTCAATGTTTTTTCTCTTTGGTTATTTTAGTTTTAGTTAGTTAGTTGGTTCTAGCTTTATGTTTATAACTTCCTAGCTTTGTATGGTCTACCTATGTTAAAGCCAATGGACTACTTGTGTTGGCTTGCAAGTCTTGTGCATGGTTTACCTTTGTTATGATCACCTTGGGCAAAATAGAGGAAAAAGCATACTTAAGTGGGGTGAAGTAGACTCATCATAGGAGTGGCTAGCAAGCAAAGCTCCTAGAAAGATTAAGCAGAGGATCATCGATGCTGGTTTACTAGATCTATTTATGCTTGATAGCTTGTTGATGTCCATAATAGAGATGGTGAATGTAATTGATTTATTTGAAAAAGGAGTTAATAAATTCATCTCTTGTATCCATGATATCCTTATGGTTTTGAACATCAATGAGTCTAAATTTAGTGATCTCTGTGGTATTCCTTGTGATGACATCAAAGTTTCTACAAGAGAGAAAAAAGAGGTGAGCCATATACAGGAGATGGAGGAATGACTTAACTCTCATAGCAATGGATCATTGACCCTTGATAAGTACAAAGTCAAAGAGGTAAATGAGACCTATCCTCTATTTTATTTAAGAGAATTTCTCCTATTGTTCTCACAGAAGAAGATGATAGGTGTTTAGTAGGCTTGGATCATGAAAAAGATTCTCACCAATGATACTAAGTTTTTAGGCTGTGAGATGAAATTTGAAAATTCTGCAATAATCTTGATACGATATGTCATATGCATTTCACATTCCTTGCTACATATCTTAGGAGGTTTATGGAATTATTGGTGGTTAAGAAATATGGAAATTGGATGAGCCATGATCTCTCCTAGTTTTTCAAGCCTTAGGCCAAACATATTGTTCCAATGATGCATGTCCAAGATCCATTAGCTTAGTATATTGGAGAATTGTTGTCAGTTATCACTAAGAAATTTAGCAGTGTGCATTATGCTTTCCTTAACAACATGGGGATATAACTTCTTGCTACACGTGGTAATGCCAAGAGAGCTAAGAAGGTATGTGGAAAAGTTGATGATGTGGCTAAAGAGAAGATAAAGAGGCCATTAGTTGAAGTAACTATTCTTGTTGTCAATTAGTAGATACATAAGAAGGTATTCATCAGATTTTGCAACATGGATTAGTCTATTGTAGGTATGTATATATGAATTTATGAATTTTTATGTTTATATATATATATTATTTATTGTTATGTATATATATCATTTTTATCAAAATGTTTCTAACTTATTCTAAGTTTTACCTTTGCCATGATTGTAGGGAGATAATAAGGATTGGAAACCTAGGCCATTGCAGAAGTAGAACAAAGATGTAAGTAAGAAGAGGAGTGAAGACATCAAGAGAAGGAAGAAAGAGTATCCAATGAAGCATTGGATGCCATGGATACTATGTTTAAGGACTCGCCTTTAGGACGCAACTCCCTTGTGGATATGCCTTATTATTTTCCAAGTACTTACTTAATTTTAATTATATTTTTACTTTTAAAGTTTATGTCAATTTTCTAAAAGTTGTGTTGATGATTATACTTCTTATGATACATGAGCCCCCTATAGAAGCATCTACATCTAAACTTTGCTTGAAGCATTGGGTTGAGGTTTTAGACAAGGTAAAATTCATGTAAGACACGGTGGATGATATGGTCAATTGATTACAATAGATAGCCCCTGATGTTGATAAGAATAGTTAGAATAATTTTGCTTTGCATTTTTTACTTTAAGCTTTAATGGTTTTGGTGCTATAAAATATTTTGGTTATTTTTGTTGTTTTTTTATTTTTATGTTATGTTTTGGTCATTGTAGTATCCAATGTTAGATGGAATCCTACATGTGACATTGAGCTCCTTACACTTCCACCTAAGGTGGAGAACATTCCATGAAGGTTATATGAGGGAACTACTTAGTGTGATATCTCATGTGCTAGAACATCTTGGAAGTGCCAACGCTCTAATGAATTCCAATGGGAGAAGGTCATGGCCTTGGAAAAGTAGGTTAAATCATCATCAAATGAGAAAAAGAGGCTTAGGGATTGTAAAACGTTTATAGAAGCCCATGTGGCCAATAGATAATCTTTGAGCACTAAAGAAATTGAGTGGTCATGCTACTAGAGTACCATCTAGGGCAAGGTTGCTCTAGCTAGGAGCAATGTGGAAAAGGATATGCCAATGGATCTGCTAATTCATAAGACTAGAGACTAGAGGGATTATTATGCCTGGATGCTTGAGTGAAGAAAGAAAACAAAATGCTCACAAGCGACAATACAAAGTAGAAAAGGAGAGTTATCTAAAATGACAACATGAGGAGGTTTTTGGATGTAGAAAACTTGAGTTATTTGTATAGGGAATAAATGTAGAGAACACTTTGAAGATATTTGTAGATTTAGTGATAGTGTCCAATTCTCTTGCCCTTTAGATTAGCACTACTTCTAGAGAGACTACCTCTGCTACTCTTACCTAAGAGCCTCCTGAGTGGATAAACATTGAGAGGAGAAATATCCTAGCAGAGGTAGATCTAGGAAAAATCAACTAGACAAACATGAGTGAAGAGCAAATTCTTCACAAGCTAGAGACAAGTCTTTAGACATTTACCATAGAAGGTATTGCCTCGAAATCCATAGAGGTTTGTTTTTAAAGTTTTGAAGATTTTATGTTATATTTTAGCTTTATTATATTCTTAGTTCTTATGGCTTCATAGTTATGCTTTTTTTATGATGATTAGTAATTATTTATGTTTTGGTTATTTATAGGCTTGAGGTGATTGTAATGACATTGGTGATGATATAGGCACTCACCCTTCGCCTCTTTCTCTAGCTTAGTTTTAGCTATGTTAGTCATGGTACTTTTTTGTCATTCTAGTTATAGTATTGTAGTTATTTACTTTGGCTATCGTAGCTGTTGGGGACTATGTAATATTTTAATATTATTATTTGATTATTACATAGTGCAACCATGGCTATAGGACATTTTATTTATTCTTGTTCTTATCATTATTTCATCACACAATGTGACTATGGCTATTGGTATGGACACTTTGGTCATAAAAATATTTTAAATATTTTTATTTTATTAATTTTATTTTTTCTTGCATAAAAGATCTATGCATTAGAACAATAAGATTATAAAAGAAAGTTTCACAGTAAAATAGTAAAGGTGCAAGATACAGTGTAATAGCTTTTAAGTGACCTAAGAAAAGGGAAACAATGGTATTACTAGTTTTAGGCCCTAGTAGGCCACTAGTTTAAGGCCTTGGTAGGTCATTTTTTTGGTTTTATGTTTTAATAATTTTTAGGAAGTTTTATGGTTTTCCATTTTTTATGACATTTTATAGTTTTAAAAGAAAACAAAAAAGGAGAATAGGAATAACTTGTAAACCTAACACAAGAATGTAAAGCAAAGGCTAAATAGCAATAAGTCATAATAAGGCTAAAAATTTATTAAGAAAAGTAAATTAAAACAAAGCATATAAATGAAAGTTAAAACCTAGGTTATAAAGTAAAAGGCTACGTGGTAATGTTAGATGGCATGCTTAACCATGCAACTATTTCCTAATCTTTAAAACACTAGGGAACTTGTAAAGCCTTTGTTGCATGATCTTGTACCCTCCATTCTCTTCACTAACAATGTTGAATGGAAGCTCTTCCCATGTTTCATTCATGATTTTATTATTTTTGGTCTTGGATTGGTTTACATTATTATGTCTCTTGACTTTGCTTTTGATAGTAGGAGCCTCTTCTTGAAATTTCACTTTGGATCCTTGTTCCACATCAATATTGTTGACTAACAAAGGGACTACACTATTACCATGTATTATGATTTCATCTCCTCCATAAGGTAGGTGAATTTCTTGATGTATAGGAAAAGAAATTACTCTTAACTTAGCCAACCAAGGCCTCCTTAGGATTAGGTTGAATCCTGCTATTTCTAGCACCACTAAGAAATTAGTAGACATGGAAAACTATTTCCTCATGATGAAGCCTAAAGAGATAGATCCTCTAACTATTACCCATGAATTGATAAAGGACTTGAGAGTAGAGGTGGGTGTGCTTTGTATATGATCCAACAAGCCTAGATGTGTTATGATGGTAGAAGTTATAACATTTGTAGCTGCTCTATCATCAACATGTACCCAGTGTACCTTGTATTTGCCAATTCTTATAGTTATGAAGAGAGGGGCTTTTGACTTCACCGGTGTGTAGACTAGTCTTTACCTCATTATCATAAAATAGTAAGGCAGTTGACTTTGTTTCTTCCCTAGGTGAAGGTGGTACCATTACCGCATGAATGGATTCTTCTCTAGTAGAAATATATTCATTGCTAGGAATAGAGGTTAACTTTTTAACTAAGGCCTTGCTGTGAGTAGATAAGGTCATCACTAGGTCATATAGGCTTAAAGAAGTATTCTTCAATTTGAGAGAAAGCTTGACTTGTTCTATGACAGTGAGTAAGTCTTTGTCACTATTCATGATCTTTTCATTCTTATTGACTTTGAATTCTTCCTTTCTACTTGGAATTTTTACCTCATGCTTTAGCATTTGTGTTTTAGGCCCCTCTTTTTTTTTGTTATTTTTTGTCATTCCTAGGTTGACTTGTTGAAGCAAATTTTGCATTAGTATCCATAGGTATTGCTAAGATTGGGGTGTGCTTTGGTAGGTCCACCTCTTTTCAAAGTTGTGGTTGTTTACTATTCTTAGATTTAGGCTAGTAGGATGGCTTCTTTTATTGTTTGATTAGTGACTTTTTGCTATTTTTTTGTGAAAATTTTGATGCATTGGTTACCATGGAAGAATGTTGATCAATTTGTATCATAGAATTAGGCATGGTTGGGAGGGATAGTCTAATAATGAATGGTTCTTTAGGAGGCATAGGTGATGGTACCCTTATGAAAAAAGGAGTTCTTGAACTTGATGAAGTTGATGTTCTTTCATTACAAGGAGGTATCAAAATTGCAAATGGCTCCTTGGCAAGTTTAGGATTGTTGCTAACATTAAAGGTAACTATAATGTAGGAATTGTTACTAGCATTTATTAAATCTTTATATACTTGCATGTGTTGGTTCTGAGGCATAACTAGGTTTGATGTATCTATAACCAACTTACAATTGTCTATCATCTTTTAAAAATCATCCTTTAAAGCCTAGAAAAAATTAGTGTCATGACTATGAAGCTAGTGGTAATGGTAGAATCTATCTAGTTAAAAATATTTGGGAATAGGTGGATCATCCTTTGTGGCCATGGTGGATTTCTTAGTGATCTCACACAAGTAGTCATGCCTCTTGTGGGAAAGTTTTGTCATCTATTTATATTGGACATGATGACTCTTGAGTAATTGGTCAAGAAGCTTAGATGATTTCATGGGCAGCTTCATGTATTTGGACTAATCTTTTCTTTTGAGGTTAGGCTTAGATTGATTGGATGTAGAGGCATCCGATGTTGAAGGTTGAGTAGTAGTGGTAGGGGCCTTTAGTTGATTAGTTTTTGGTTTGTGTGTGGTTTTTGTTTCTTTGACCATGGTGGCCACAACTACATGGTTCTATTACTCTTTATTCATATATGTTCATGTATGCTAATTCTTGTATGTTACATGGGCAAGATCATTGCTAACTTTAGTGGCATCCTCTATGTTTTTGGTTTGGGAGAAGGCTTTTCTAAGTAATTTCAAGTCTAGGAAATATAATTTAGACTTGATAAAGTCATTAATTGCCCTCTTGAATATGGATAGAAGGTGTGTGTTAGTGATGGGTTCAAGAATCTCATTAAGGAGTGCATTTCATCACTGTATGAACTTCTGTATAGGTTTAAGGGATCCTTGTTTAACTTTCATTAGTTGGTCAAGTGTTGTATTTGGTTTCAAGTTATACTTGAAATGGTTAATGAACTATGTAATCAAGTCCTCTAGTGAGGTAATGGAACCTCTAAGTAGAGTGAAGTACTAGTTTAGGACCTTCCCAATAAGGGACATAGGAAAGATACACATAATAATGGGGCCAAGCTTGTAAAAACAAGCACTTGAATAAGAAGATAATGAGATATGAATATGGATCATCATTGCCATTATACTTGGTGAACTAGAGAATGGGAATTCTAGCAAAAAGAGTTATCTATGGGATAGTGGAGTTGATGGGGTGATATTGGTAGAAGTCCATCATCTTCACTGTCTAAGTGGTGGAGGCTGTGAGCTTTCACAGCTCTTTGATGAGGTCCTAGATCATCTAAAAGGCTTAATCTAGGACTTGGAACATTTCCATGACTTGTGGTATTTGTACAAATGGCTATGAAGGGAGTTGAGAGGCTTGGGGCCATGTGATGAACATCGGTATTGATGGAAGGGGCTAGGTGATCACTATGGTAGAAGGGTTAAATAGAGAAAAGGATGTCTGAGCTCACACTTGGAGGATAAAGGAGATAAAGGAAATGTAGGAGATTTACATAGCTTGGGATCCCAAAGAGTGTTCCACTAGTATGATGAAGGGAGATGGTGATGTAGAAATCACTTGGATCAGGCACACAGAATGAGGTTGAGTGGAAAAGGGCATCGACAAGAACAACAATGCAGAGTGAGATACAAGTGAAGATTGGTATGCTATGATGACAAGCGTTAGACCAAACATGGTATGACATACATGGAAATATTAGGGAACCTACACTATTGGAGATACTAGGTGTGTAAGGCTAGAGATGGTTATTTGGGAAGATGATTATTGAAAGAGATTTTTGATAAATTTTTCTAGCTCTAGTTCTACCTTGAATTCATCATGTTCCTCCTAATTTTTATTAGAACTAACTTCCTCAAATTCATCCTATTTCTCCCAATTCTCATCCAAACTAACTTTCTTACTTATGTTATAGATGTCTATTAGTTATGTCAAAGTGTGTGCATAGAAGTTTATTAGGTTGATTTGATCTTAAGGGAAGTGTATGTATTCCTTCCCATTTCTGTTGATGATCTTAAACTAATGTTTGACATCCGATTCAAGATGTGGAGTTAGGAGACCTACTTGAATTCCAGCACAAAATAAAATTATGATACTTCTTATTTATTATTGTGAAGTCTAGTTCTTGTGCCCTTCATTTAAGTGATTGTCTACTATATATGATTGAAAGATCCTTGGGATTATAGATGTGAATTGCTTCTCGATTGGAGGCCATTTGTATTATGTTGTGAGGCAAGATTGTTGAACAATGAAAAGGCATAAGCAAAGTGATAAACCAAGTGATTGGCTAAGTCTATTAACATGTGAGAGTCTCTGTGAGAACCTCTACATATGAGCATCTCAGTGTATGGAGTAATCTTAGCCTTAACCATTGCAAAGTAAAAATTTCCATTTAAAATTTGTTCAAGGAAAATGGCCGAGAAATTATAAAATGTAGAGATGAAAACAAGGATTTCAATGTAGATTGAAACTTCAAGAATAGTGCATGTGGCTGTGATAGCACTGTGCATTGCACTAGAAGAAAATTAGCTCTTATGTTTTAAAAATGAAGGGAATGGTGGAAGCATTGCAAATTGTAATTAGAAAATTGAATGGAAAAAGATTTGTGTTGGTACATTTGGCCATTCCATGGAACAGTTGCAATATTTTATGGTTGTAAATGTACAAAGTGAATTTCAGCTTTAGTGTTGAAGGTTGGGTGTTTTTAAGGAAGCAATTCACTAGTGAAAAAATTGATGTTAAAGCCTTCTCAATATAAGATAAAGGTGCCAAATTATCTTGTTGTTAAAATCAGAAATTAGAACTATGGCAAGGAAGCAAGTATGTTATTCATGTGAAAAGCATTAAGTTGCAGATCCCGGTTTACAAGACAAAATAAAAAATGTAACAAAACCAGCAACGCCTTCGTCGTTTTGAAGATCATAAAAAGAAAGGCAAATTAACATCCACCACTGTACCTACTGAAGGGAAAAACAATGGAGATAAGGAAAATAGTGAAAGCATAGGAGACTGTTGCAGGAAAATGTACAACATCACCACCGTGATGTTCACCCTGGCGTAGACGGACATCTTCACAAACACAAGAATATTACTTCAAAACAAAGTTTGAAACCCCCATTTGCGAAATATGCAAGGAAATGGGTTATGCCTTGTTAAAACCCTGATTTGTTTTGCAGGTCGTGGTGTTTTTGATCCTTTTTGCAGGGTATAACATAGAAGGTTCCTACGGATCTGCTGGACGAAGATCCACAAAACATTGGCCCATGATTCGGCAAACAGAAAAACGCAGGAAGGAAAACAGAAAAAAAAAACATAAGTAAAGACAAGTCCAAAAATCGCAACAAATCAGAATTTTGCGTGACAAAGATTAGATGGCTGGTAGCCTTGCAAAACACAATGTTTGCCTGATGCAGATGCAGCTTGGCAAACGCACGTCATGACAGTAGTGTCGTGCACACAGCACCCCTGTTGCCAGCTACACTTAGATCCTTTAGATCCGCGCAGCACGGTAATCTTCTGCGAAAATGCAGTATCCAACAATCGAGGTAAGAAAATTCTGGAATGTGTGGGTTTTTAGCGGGGAACAGAAATGGATTTACGAGTTTGCTGCCGTAAAGAAGATAATGAAATAGTAATGTGTATCGATCAAGAATGGAGGCAAGGCTCGGCACACGTTCTTTATTTCAAATTTCTATAATGATTTACCATAGGGTAAATCTGCAACATAGCATTTTGCGGAAATGAAGAGAGTTTGAGGATATCGCTCCTTGAGATTGCAGACTATTTTGGGGATTTAATTTTGTGCAACATGGGATGATACGGCGCTAATCCTATAGCTGAGATTTGTGTGGATCATTCTATTAAGGACAATGGTTGCTGAACGCAGAGGCTCTGGGCGGTGAAACCTTAAGTTTTATTTATTTTAAATTCATTTCATGTGTGGATGAATTTCCGTAGGATAGTGCAGGTGAGAAGTAAATCATGGCTATATTTGTCGTGGCAAAGGTTACAACAGTTTCAAATTTTTTCGGCACATTCGGCAATGTTACCGAACGCGGTGGCGGAGCCTTCTTCTGCGGAAACAGTTGACAACGATTTTGGACTGGGTGGGACAATTTGGAATTATTTACGGTGGTTACAGGCCCAGATCTCATATTTTATGTCAGATACAGGAAAGATATATAAGAACGGTCGTGACCTCTGCATCCACAATACCCCTTGACTATAACATGATAAGATACACATATACCCATAGTGTGAAGCCCCAGTTATAAACTTACCTTTTTTTTAGACTTTAAAAACATTATTATATAAGTTTTATAGTTTAAACATGTTTATAATATTTGTAGTATAGATATAACTTCGATAGCATAAATCTCTCCTAATTATATGTATAACCTCCTAAATAACTCTTTCCTAATTAAATGAGTAAGTTGTAACCTCCTTGGGAGAAAAGTTAGCTAGGATATTTTAGCAAGTAATCTCCTATTGGTTGGCCAAGTTACTTGTGAGAAAAGTTAGGAGAGATATTTTTGAGATATTTTTGGGATATTTGGAAATTGCAACTTCCCTATACAATACTTAGAGGACATCTCATTTTGAAGAAGCAAAATTAAAAGGATATATATGTATGGAGTAAGTTGCAACTATAGCTTGTATTCCTATGTATTTTAGAAATTGTATTTTAATTTTCTATGATATTGTAACTACCAAGGCCACTTGTCAACTTCTTTTTCTCTTTGGTGGTTGCAACCACCCAAAATTGTTGTAACTTACCTAACTTGTTGGGCAAGTAATCTTCTAATTGGTTGGCCAAGTTACTTGTGAGAGAAGTTAGGTGAGATATTTTTAAATTTGTAACTTCCCTACCTACCTTTGAACCCTATAAAAAGGTTGGGGGGAAAATAAGATCATGATCACACTAAGGAGGACTTGGTATCATCACTTCTCACATCATTTGGGGTCTCATACATCACACTTTGAGAAGGCTACTAGTTAGCATTTGGGCTCTTACTTGGAGACACTTTGAGTCTTGGGAGAAGAGCTTTGTAAAGAAGAAGTTGTGACGATTGCTTGCAAGATGGCTTGCTAGAATAAAGATTTCAGCCTCTTTGTCATGGTCCTATGAGTTATGCATTTCATTTCTTATTTTGTTTAAATTTTTTAGCTAGTGGTTTAGATAGTATCATCCTTGGCAAGTAATTTTGGGATTTTTAGATTGCTCTTATTGTTCTTGTTGCCCGATAGAAATTTCTATTAAAATTTTGCCATAGAAGCGTTCGTGTTTAAAAGCCTTAAGAGCATTTTAGTAGTAAATTTCATTATTATGCAACGTGTGGGAACTACTATTGGGATTGTTGTAAGAGAGCCTCTTTTTGTAGTCACGCCGTTGAACAATTCAGTAGTCGAGAGGGTTCAGAGAATCTTTGGTATTTTGATGGAACCTGAATAGCTTCTTTTTATCTTTAAAGTGAATTCTCGTGGTATTTCAATCAGAAATTGTCAAGTCTTTTAAAGGTTCTATTTGAATGCAATCGTTGACATCTATTATCTAGTCAAAATGGAGTCTCGTACGTGGTAGTTTACGCAGCAATTTTTGGTAACTTAGTAGGATTGTCTTGGAGATATTGCTTGTTTGAGCCTTGTAAGTTTGAACAATTCGTAGATATTGAATTTGGGATAGCTTTATTGCGAAGTGTTTACTCGTGTCATTTTACCTTGTTTAAATATTTGAGGTCTACACAAATCTGCTTTCTTTTCTTTTCTGCTTATTTCCATCGAATCTTGCTCTATTTCTAGTTTTCTTGTGGAACTATCTCTTTCTCTGGGGAAAATTAGGAGTAGATTACGGAGTTGTGCTCAAATGTTTTTGCAAAATTTTATTTGTTACAAGTAGGTATTATAAGGACCGCGTAGACTAGGCAGTTGAACAAAATAAGAAATTTTCAAGAACTCACAGTACTTGACAAAGTTGGCTGAATCTCTTTAAAGTAAGTCATTTATAGTTCACACACAACACAATTGTTACATTTTACACAACCACACGCCGCAACAGCACACACACATACTCACATTAACTACTGAGTTTATTTGGAGGTATCTGGGCCTTGGTGTTTCCAGAGACCAGCAGGCACCTAAATCCTGTTCGAGGACACTTGTTGGCGGTCGCGTCCCAAACGGTCGCCAAAAATTTGAAATAGGTTGTTGGCTACACACTAAGTTTTCGTGACCACGCAACCAAAGTTTGTAGTGAAATTTACATGCTAGGTTTTGGAAAAATTCAAAATAAAATTTTTTCAAAGTTAAAAGCTAAAATAGATTGCAGATTATACGTTGGCCTTTGTGCACACCCAAAATCCAATTTTGGAAAAGTTAAAAATGTAAGTTTGTTGGAGGTTGTACACTAGATTTTAAAACATCCAACTCCTAATAGAAAAAATAAGGTTTGAAAAACTGGCTATAAGCTATATGGTGCATTTTATAAAATCCAACACTTGATAGAAAAATAAAAAATGAACAACCTTTTTGTAGGTTAATGTTGGGCTTTAGGAAATCCTAGCACTTCACCATAAAAAAATAATTAGAATAAAGAAAAACTAGTATTAGGCCATATGTTGGGCTTTGGGAAAGCCCAACACTAATTTTAAAATTGAAACAAAGCCCAAACAAGTTATAGGTACAACACTAGTTTTAAGGAAAAATCCAAAACAAATTTTTTGGTTGCAAGTGTAGGGTTGGTTTTGGGAAAATCCAAAATAAAATTCATAGGTTACAGCTACAAAACATAAAGCCAACACTAATAGAAAAAATTTTGTAATAGGTTTTTAAGAAGAAGTTGAGTAGAGGCCTTCCTTCTAACACTAAAACAATTTTGTGTTGAGAAACCTAGAAAAATTTAGAGTGGAATAGTTTTAACCATAGATCCACATGCATTACAAAAAGGATCAACAGTGCCCTAGATGGTCTTGTCAATCATGCAAGGACTTAAAGATCTATTACTAATGTGTTAATAAAAATAAAAAATGTATGCAATAGTGATTTAAGCACTAGATCTGATGAGCGAGAATAGAGAAATGAACAATGAATGTAGCAAAACAAAGAAAATTGAAACTTTGTATTAATGCATTGTAAAAAAAAGGTTTAGGAAATATAGATTGTGGGTTATAAAACCCAAGAACATGGAAATTTCTTTGATGCTTGATGTAAATAACAAGGTATATTCTATCATGAAGTTTATACTTCTTCTCTTGTCAATCTACTCTCAAACATTTTTTGCTTCAAGTCTACTCTACTTTGTATGATTAGTGCTAGGGGAGAAAATGATTACTAATTGTTGGGTATCTACACTACTCTAAAAGTCTCAAGTTCAGCATGAATGTAGATTTATCAAAAGTTCTTTGAATGAAGAAAATTCTTATTTAAATAGGCTATTGTATCCTAATTTATGGCTGAGAAATTCTTCCATGATTATTGATAGATTTCTAGCAAATTATAGTGTGTTTAGGGCATATTTTAGTAGCATATGAGCAAATTTAACTAATTGTGTCTTGACACATTGCCCCCACACACTGTGAGATTGGGATGCCCAATGTGTGAGCTTAAAGTCCAAATCCTATACACCATCTCTGCATATTACCTACCATGCAGAATTGCAATGCTCAACATGTGAAATTAAAATACCAAAGTTTGTAGCCTATAAAGCATTTTCAACCCTCATAAGCTGGGATACATAAAATTTGCAGCTTCCACAAGTTGGAAGATAAGGCATTTATAGCTTATAAAGCATTTTCTTAGCCTCCACAAGTTGGTATGTATGAGGTCTATAGCATGTGAGCTAAAAATCTCAATTTTTACATTGAAAACTACCTTAAATTTAATTTATAAAGGGTCATAATGCAAGATTTTTTTAGGGAAAAGTAAGGAAATTGTATATGCCTTTATGTTTTCACCAAAGTACAAAGAATTTCTGTGATGGGCAGTAACATGAATTTTTCTTTGGGGTGTTTCAAATAGATCCATTAGGAATAGATACTAAATTAGTTTTCATTCTATAAAAGGATGTTTTCTAAGTTTGCACTTTAGGGCTAGTAGGTTCATTATTCACTTGCAAATGAATTTCACCTACAAAGTAGCATTTCCTTCTTGTAGCTATAGTGGTAGCTTTGCTTGCATTTAGGATGAAGGCACAAAAGGTGAGAAAGTTTTAAATGAATAAGGTACCAAAGATTAGAATTGAGGAGTAGGTGTAACATGTTGATGATATTTTAGAGGGTAATAATAATGTGTAGGAGAAGTAGGACTTGTTGAAAAGACTGTTTATTATACAAAATACTTGAAAGAATCTAGGTGGTGCTATGGATATGATTGTTGTAATGATAGCATCCCCTACAACTATGAAGTTTGCCTCTACTACTAATATGACTCTTGTGGTTGAGGTGCTACTCCTCTTGAATAATGAAACTGAAACTGATTTTTTATTTATGTTTAGTAAGATCTTCTAGAGTTGTCAAACTAGTTTGAGAATTACTTTTATAAATTTTTTTTTGTACATAACTCAATGTAGTTTACTAGAACCTATAACTATGTTTATTTATGATTACTTTGTGCATATGATTTTTAAAAAAATTTAAATTCAAAGAATAAGTATCTATCTCTTGTATATTTATGATCATTTGGGATATCACAAGGTAAACACCCTTGGTATATTCATATTAATAGTGGGAAATGCTAAGTTATAAAGTTCTAATTAGACTATATATCTTAGGGTGTAGTTATATTATAATTATTTCAAGGTTCCAACACCCTTCTCACACTTCCACTCCCACTTAATAATATTCATAGTTAATGTTAATTTCTGTCTTTGAATTAGCTACTTTTTCATTTGTAGGTATTTGATGTAGAGACACCTCTTTTAATCTCCTTTTCACTTCCCTACAGATCCAAAAGATATCTCTCCTAGGTTGGAGACATCTTCCACACATATGACATCAGTGGAAATGTCTCACCTCAATAGGGAACATCTCCCGCACCCAAGAGACATCTCTCTTGCAAGTTGGTTTTGATAGGTAGAAATCCTGAGAAAGATAGAGATGACCCATATGGCTAGAGAAAATTTCAAATTAGTAGTTTCAAATTAGGAAACAAATGAATAAGAGGACAAAAAGATGAAAATAGTCAAAATTCTTCAAGTTGAGATTGGGAAAATACTTCTAGATTTCATATCTTGGTTTTCTAATAAATTTTAATATTGTTTCATGTTTTTTTCATGAAGGGTTGGTAAGAGATACCAAAAGAGTACATTGTATGAGTGCATGATTGTGGTTGCAACTTCAAGATCAATTGTATATGTGTTGGTCTATGTGTTCTTGTATTCCTAGTTATGTGTTGAGATCTTAGTCTTAAGTTATGGGAGATATTTCCTTTAGGTTATGCCTTGCATTGAAGATAACCATTGTGTAATTTTGAAAAACCTCATTCTTTGAAATATCATGAGTGTGTATGAGTGTTTTGGATGTTTGTGAGATATGGAGCCATATTATAATCTTCTCTACATTAATTTAAGGTAGCTAGTTTTCTTATTTTCTAACATATTGAATTATCTTTTATAATATTTTGATTTATTGGAATTAAAGATTAAGTTTTATTGGAATGAACCTACTCTAGCATTATTAGTATTAGAGATTTTGGTTGATTATTGCTAGGAAATTAGTTGTAGAATTTTGTTAAATTTAGATAGCGCCTAATAAAAAATAGGTTCAAGCCTTGAATAGAGACATATAACACTAGAGTAGGTTTACTCCAATATCATTTAGCCTTTAATCCTACTAAACCTAGATATTATAAAAGAGAATTCAATATGATATAAAATAAGAAAACTAGCTATATTCAATTAATATAAGGAAGATTATAATAGATCTTTACAATATACAAACATCCAAAATACTCACATACACTCATAATATTATAGAGCATGAGGCTCTACAACCATAAAATGATTTTGTTTAATGAAAGGTACAACTAAAAGAGAGTCTTTCCAATTACTTAGGATTGAGATTTCAACACAAGCAAGAATATAAGAATACATATACCAACACATACACAATTGACCCTAGAGCTATAACCATAAATATGCACTTAAATAACATGCTTTCTTAACATCTCTTACCAACTCTCCATGAAAAAAGCATGAAACAACAAGAAAATTTATTGGAAGACTAAGATATAAAACTTAGAAACCTTTCTCCATGCTCAACTTAAGGAAGTTTGATTATTTTCATCTTTTTTTATTTTATCTAACTATTTTCCAATTTGTAATTGCCAATTTGGAAGTTTTCTTGGCCATACAAATTATCTTTGACTTCCTTAGGATGTCTTACTATCAAAACGAAATTATAGAAGAGAAGTCTCCTAGGTGTAGGAGATGTCTTCTATTAAGATGAGATGTCTTCAATTTGGTTGAGGTGTCTATGTGTGGAAGACATCTCATCAAAGACATTTCCAATCTAGAAGATATGTTTCTTGAATTTAACAAACATCTTGTATGAAGACTTAACTCTCAACCAAGACATCTCCTTAACCTCCAAGACATCTCCATAGTTCTTGATGAGTGGCAAGGTATCCCTACACTCAACCATATAAATACGAGTGTAGCACGGGTGATTCAGTTGAACTTCACAGACTAAGTGACTACACACCTTATGGAACACTTAAGGTTAATCATTCGTTGTCTTCCTAGAATTAATTGTAGTTGTCATGATTGTATGGTTAAGTAAGTCTGAGGTATGTGATTTTTATGTCTTTTATGTTTTATCTCCTATGCTGACAAGGTGAAGGGTGAAGAGACTAATTTACTAACTTTAACTAACTAAGTCTTAATTAACCTAGGATCAGCATCTGTTCCCACTTACTGTTCACACCCTAGACTAATGCAACCTTGGTTACCAAATGCTAGTCGTTGCTGGGATCACCAAGTGTAATGCACGTGCTTGAAGTGGTTGTATTGAGGCACTTAACTAGGAGAGAAGGGTTGAGAGATTTAATTAACTAATAAAGCATTTAAATAATGAATAATAAATGATAGTAAATAAAATCCTAATTAGCCTATTCCATGCACTGCAAGGTTTACCCAAGAAGTTCATCTTTATTTCCATACACAAACTTGTGTTCAGGTACAATATTTGCTCGAATAAAGATTTGTTCACTTTGGAGTTCCTACTATGGATACATGGAAATTATTCCATCTCTGGAGAGGTAAAATTGCTAGAGTTTTGCTATGGTCTAGGCCTAGATGTGGAACAAGGAAGAGCTACCTCTTATTTATAGACTTGGCAGCGCACCACGATATAGCGTATGCGATATTGCAGGGGAAGACGTGATATCGCATACCCGATATTGCGTGCGATGCGATATCGCGGTGGCCGCAATATCGCGTATGTGATATCGCGGCCCATGTGATATCGCATCCCATCATACCCCCATGACTAAATGAAATCTCATCCTTGAGTTCTTTACAAAATATTGGGAAGGTATGGGATTATTGACTCAAATGGAACTAATGGTGAATGGGATGACATGTGAACGGATCATCATTATAAGACATGGCAAAGCTACTGTTCATGAAAACAAGAGTGAACACCTTATTACATTTGACATTAGGCCTTATTTGGTAGCTGAGAGAGAAGAGAAAAGATTAAATAAGTCTTGCTGTTGACAATGCCAATATTGCACCTTTCGTTGTCCATCCGTAACCGCATCATCGATCTCATTCTTTACCTAGCTACTTCAGCATCGATCCATTCCAAGTGTTCCCTCTAGATCCAATCCATTGTTGCATGATTTCCATCTGGACACACAACATAGTCTTATATTAGCAAGGGTAAATGAATCATCATGTAATTGATACCCTGCCTCAGTGAAAGGTCCATTTGTTGGGTTGTGGTATGGCTGATTGCGGATCTGGAGATATATTAATGATGACTACCGAAGGTGTAGGGGTTAGGAGAAAATTGAAAAAATTGGGCCTCGTACCCCCATGACTAATCGTGAACCTCCGGTAGCGAGAGAATGGAGAAGGAAAAAGAACAAGAAAGATGGGGAAAAAAGAAACAACTGTAATGTCGGTGAAGTAGATGTCAAGATGGAAATGAAAAAAATAAAGTAGATTGCAAAAATGTTAAGGAAAATAATTTAACAGATGCACCAAATAGGAATGCCAGTGGTTCCTCCCCAAAGTAGGCTCATGTCCTTAATGCTCTGACAAACCCACATTCAAAGAGTCCGTAGGCTCTAGGAATGTCCTTTGGAACAAGAGTTAAAGTCTTAACCACAAGAATTTATGAAAAAGAAAACAATGCATCTACCAAAATATACACTGATTATACAATCGGTAATGAGGTGAATAATGGAGGAAGAATGATGGAAATGAGAGAATGGAATGGAGTCTTAAGAACAAGGTGGTGTACAGCCCCTTGTGTATCTCATGATTAATGTGACTTGGTAGATCTCATTCCAAATCGAGCCTCAAACAAACCACATCCAGTGACTTCACATCAATGCATTTGGCCAATCCATCCTCTTGAATAGCAAGAATGCGTCCCCCAAGAGTCACCACCATTCCGGTGAAACAAAGGAGGAGAGAATGGGAAGCGAGAAGGGACTTAGTTACAGGGAATGTGTTTATTTGAGTTCCATAACTAGTGCTTGTAGTCCAAGGGATATTTTTTCTAAGGGGTGTGCTTTGAATTCTCATGTCTTTTTTCTTCTTTTTTGTTTGTTTTATGTGTTTATGCATGAGAACCACACCATGAAAAGACTTTATTATTTTTATTAGCTCAACTTCCTGATAATTGAGTGACATCGGAACGATAAGAAAACTCATGAAGAAAACATCCAAGAACCCAAGAGAATGGCCAACACAAATGCATCAAGTTCCCTTGAAGTCACATCCTTTTCAATCCTTGAGTCCTTCCTTAGTTTTAGAAATACCCAGTCACCAGTTTGTTAATGTTCTTATTAGAAAGGGACTATACATTTTCAAGCCAAGAGAGACCATAGACTTTTGTGGATGAATGGATGAAGTGGACTCATTGCCTATCATATCAAAAGAAAAATGCCTTAGTATCACATCATAATTTAAAGGTAAAAACCAAACATTAGCAATCAATAGGAAAACAATTCATACCATCATAAAGAACATTTATTGGGTGAAAAATTTACAAGATGGATAACACACACACAAACACACACAAAAAATGAAAAAGTATAACGATGTTGTGAAAAAAAAACCAGAAAAGTTAAAGAAATTTTTAAAACAAGAATGTGCAAAAAAAAAAAAATGCGTAAAACAAAAACGTGTAAAACAAAAATGTGTAAAACAAAAACGTGTAAAAAAAAACATGTAAAAGAAAAATGTGTAAAAAAAAAATGTGTAAAACAAAAATGTGTAAAACAAAAACGTGTAAAAAAAATGTGTAAAAAAAAAGTAAAAAGAACTGAGGGCCTCCAATGATCAGCATAAGTGGCCATCTCCCCCATGACTGAATGGAAAGGGAGAGATCTAAAATAATGAACGGCTATTTGAATTTTTCAAAAGTGTCAAACTTCTCCTAACTAATGTTCTTAGATTAAGGGATGGAAGTTGGTGACGCTCATATTCCAATGTGTCTATGCCTTCATTGTTAGTGTGGGTTGTTTCCCTAGTTCATTCCATGCATGTTGATGGGTTGCTCTTTTGTTTAGTTTTCAACCATGGGGTATCCACTTTTTGTGTGGTTGCTACATATAGACACCTTTGTATCTAAGTCTCTTCGCCACACTAGTTGCATGGAAGAGATGCTGAGCATTCCTCTATGTCATCACCCTCTGAGTCACTATATGTGATGCACAAACCTTTTTTCTTCTTGATCTTTTCATAAATGTTTACCTTAGATATCTCTAAGGAAAGATCATGGATCCCTAGGTACGCATCTATTGTACTCAGCCATGGCCTTTCCATTATAATTGGGAAGCCCCTATTGTTACTGTTAACTTCTATCACCAGGAAATTAATGGGGTATTACAACCACACACAGTGATAACTATGTCCTCCACCAATCCCAAGGAAATGGTGATGGACTGGTCAGCCAGCTCAAGTTGAATATTTCTCTTCTTAAGTTGGGGCAGCTTCCAAGCTTGATACATTTCTTGTGAGATTAAGTTGACTCTGAAACCTGAGTCAATAAGAGCCTTATGTGGCTCATTCCTGATGACTTGTAGGTAGATTAAGGGGCTTCCAAGATTAAAGAGTTTCCTAGGAATGTGACCTACCTTGATCCAATCGATAACAATATGCATTAACATAACCGTATGCGTGAAGCTCTATTGTTGGACTGAAGGAGGCCCCGAAGTGTTATTTGTTGGAGGAGCATGTACAGACTTAACTGCTTGTTGTTGTGAGAGCTTGCCTGGGCTTTTGGTTTTGAAGAAAGATCTTCTTTTCTTGTGGTTTTCAGAACTAGCAGTGGGTTGAATGTTTACAGCTCTCGTAGCATTATGTTGCTGCAGTTGAGTCGGGAGTTCCCCTTGCATTGTTGGAGTAGGTGGTAGTGGAACTACTGGCGGAAGAGTGGCGAATGGATTTGGAGGATGGTATGGATGTGGAGCATCTCCTGGAGGAGAAGGAGTCCTTCTAAAATACTCTTGAACTTGGTAGTGACGTTGGGGAGTTGTATGACCCATAGAGTCACTTGGAGAAACTGGCTAATACATGTAATAGCCATAAGGATTAGGTTGCCAGTAAGGGTATCGTTGTCTAGGCGGTGGCATCCCCCATGATTGTGGGTGTTGCCACTATTGATGTTGCTCGATAGGTTGTGGTGGAGTTCCACTTAGATAGTACGTTAATGGTTGGTGGAATTGTCTTGGGTTACCTTGGGGATAAGATAACCTTTAGGGTGCTTGCCGTTGGTTAAGTCTTGGGTTAAGTTCATACACCCCAGAGTCTTGCAGATGTGAGATGATTGGACAACATCCCTTAGGATGGTCATATTGACAGATATCACATCCACCGTCATTGTCTATGTATGAGCCCACAACCTCATCAGAGATAGTTATTTTCCCTTACCATTGTTACATGCATGGCCTGCATCTCTCTGCTTTTTCTTATTAGAGTCACTACCTCATTCCACCTTAGACTCCTCTACAATTTTTAGGATAGTTTCAAGTCTAGAGTCTAAGGAATCCAACAATTGATCCACCTTAGCCAACACTTTGGTTGTTAACTTCTGGAGTGGCAAGGTTTTTTATTCACCAACTCTTCGAGTGGTGACTCATCCTCCTCATCATAAAATCTCACTCCCTTCTTTTGAAGGGAAGGATTGCAGTTATATTCTTCCACGCTACTTACTCCAACAAGCAATGGATTTCATGGACTCTAAGTTCTAATAATCTCCCTTGGGAATAAGTCCCAAGGGTTCTCCTAGTTTCATACCTTAGCCCATCTACGAGGTGGTGGAGTTGATCCCGCTATGCATAACCATGGCCCGGGCAACAATGTAGCAATGCGTAGTATCAGCCCATGGTAGCATCCAAGGGTTCATGGGTACCTTGTTTCCATCCTTGGATTTGCTTATGTAAGTTAGACACTCTGGAGTACATTTGGTATTTATCATTGAACAATTCTAACATCGTACTCCATCTCCTAATGGTTTCCGGTTCTAAGGACCGGTACTAACTCTCTGCTTCTTTTATGAATATCCTAGGAAATAACATTAGTTTCTACCACTCGTTCTCTATGTTTTGAAAGGCACAAGCATCATGGAATTCTTGTAAATGATTCTCCAGATCAGCGTTGTATCACTCTTCGAAGCGTGGGATATTATTCAGGTCTAAGCACTTGATCTGACTATCTTTCTGATGCCTTGTGGGTATCCTAACGACCTTCGTAATATCTAGCATACTTTAGGTGGCAAGTAGGGGTTCATCATGATCATCTCTTTCATGACATCTATGATGTATATGTTGGTCCCTACTTTCCCTTCGTTCATGCTCTTGTCCTCGCTCTCGAGTCTCTCGTCAAGGTCTCTCTTTTGACTACCTCTATCCTCACTATTATGCTCTTGGTGGCTGTGCCCAGATGTGGAAGGAGAGGGTGAGTGATGTGATGAAGGGAAAGAAGAAGGAGAACCATCGCCATGATGATGCTTCTTACCTTCTCTTCGGTTGCTACAACGCTGATCGTGATAACAATTTAAGTGTCCATCCTTACCATGTGTTGTTGTTCCCTCAGTGAATAATTGGTGTTCACAGGGATCAGAACTAGGGTTGTGTATCATGGAGCATAGGTTCTGATACACCACCTCCTCACCATCGTTAGGAGGTGGAACATCATTCGATGGAGAACTCGTTAAAAGTGGTTCACCATCTTTGATTTCACTTAGGACATGCGGGACCCCTTTTCCCTTCAACAGTGTATGGTGACTCTCCTGCCGTGAGTCCCTTAAACATTGTGCTTTCTAGGATGATAATCCCTTGTGTCTAAATCATCTACAACGTATTTAGCATAGAGCTGTGTCATGCCGATTTGTGCAAGAGCATGGAGGAGCATGTTTGGGACTAAATGATCTAGAGGTAACACTATGTTACCTTGCAAGTCTCTCCATCATAGCTATTCATGTTGATGGAGGATAAAGGTAAAATCTGGTATGTACTCATTGGGATGAGTATATACCACTTGGTGCTATTGAGGAATTGGCGAATTTCGGTTATGTGTTTGATGTTGCCGATTGTGTTAAGTATAATTCCTAGGTGGTGAATTGCTCTTGTTAGAAGAAGATATTATTATTTGATTCTATGTGCTATTTAACCATTATATAATTTTTTTTAATTAACCCTAAGGGTTTTTTTAAGCTCCCAATGATGTGGATAATTTCCTATGTTCTACTTAGTGCACAAACAGTTAGTCCCTGACAACGGTGCCAATGATGAGTGGCGAGGTACCCCTACACTCAACCATACGAATACGAGTGTAGCATGCATGATACAGTTGAACTCTGCAGACTAAGTGCCTACAGTCCTTATGAAACACTTAAGGTTAATCATTCATTGTCTTCCCAGACTTACTTGTAGTTGTCACGATTGTATGGTTAAGTAAGTATGAGGTATGTGATTTTTATGTCTTTTCTGTTTTATCTCCTATGTTGACAAGGTGAAGGGTGAAGAGACTAATTTACTAACTTTAACTAACTAACTAAGTCTTAGTTAACCTAGCATCAGCATCCTTCCCACTTACCATTCACACCCTGAACCAATGCAACCTTGGTTACCAAACACTAGTCATTGCTGGGATCACCAAGGGTAATGCACGTGCTCGAAGTGGTCGTATTGAGGCACTTAACTAGGAGAGAAAGGTTGAGAGATTTAATTAACTAATAAAGCATTTAAATAATGAATAATAAATGATAGTAAATAAAATCCTAATTAGCCTATTCCATGCACTGTAAGGTTTAACCAAGAAGTTCATCTTTATTTCCGTACACAAACTTGTGTTTAGGTACAATATTTGCTTGAATAAAGATCCGTTCACTTTGGAGTTCCTACTACATGCACATGGAAATTATTCTATCTCTGGAGAGGTAAAACTGCTATAGTTTTGCTACAGTCTAGGCCTATATGTGGAACAAGGGAGGGCCACCTCTTATTTATAGACTTGGCGGTGCACCACGATATCGCATACACGATATCATAGGCGAAGATGCGATATCGCATGGTCGAGTCCCATCAGTTGCAACACCTATAAAAATCATTCTTAGGGAAGATAAAAAGAGATCAAAAGAGATGTCCCTACACTAGCTCTTCCACCCTTCAAAAAAGTGAACTCATCTAAACAAGGGAGTAGGGTTAAAAATGATTCTTTACTCAAGAAGTTTGGTCTCATGGTTCAATACAACATCATTTATGGATTGATCCTCCCAATGAATCAAGACTCATGCTTCATACCATGAGTGATAAAAGATTTCCTTCTCTTAAGTATGATTGCCTTCCTCTATACTATAGACTTGGATTGATCAATATTCCCCTTTAAACTCATCAATTCTACCTTGTATAGTTTCATCATCAACTAATCCATGGTAGTGCATAAGATCTGAAACATTAAATACAAAAAACATAACCATAGTAAGTCAATCTGAAAAGCGTTATTGATTTTGGCCTTTATCTTGATAGGGTCCATCTTCTTGGCTTTTAGCTTGGAGAAGTTGATACCTCTTAATCTCTTCTTCTTCAATTGCATTCAAACTAGATCATCAACATCAAATTTTGGCTTCCATTTATTCTTATTTCTCTTAAGGATTCTTTCTTTATCCTTCTTCTCAAGGTTTGACTTAACTTATGCATGAAGATTCCTTATCACTTATATAAATTCATCACCAAGTTAAGCTTCTTTATTAAAGCTCCTCACATTGTTCATCATCTTTGGGAAAAAAATCATAGTTTACCTCAAATGGGCCTTTTTCAATGGCAACACAAAAAGCATTATTGTAAGAAAATTTAGCATGACATAACAAATTTTTCCATTTATTAGGTTGTTTGTCACAAAAATATCTCAAAATATTCAAAAAGGAGTTATTAACAACCTCCATTTAGCCATCAAATTATGGATGATTTGCACTAAAGATAGTTAAAATTTTTCCTAAAATTTTCCAAAGGAACCTTAAAAAATAATTAGTAAACTTGGACTAACAATATTCAAAGGAATTCTATGAAACTTCACATCATGATGGAAAAATAAATTTGCCACATGAGAAGCATCACTTATCTTTTTACACAAAATGTAGTATGTCATCTTGGAGAACTTGTTCACCACAATAAAAATAACATCATTTCCACTCTTGGTTTTTGGAACATCACTCATAAAGTATATTGGTACACTATTCCATGGATCCTTGGGATTTGGCAAAGGCATATAATGTCCATCCACTTCTTTACCTCCTTTTGATTTCTAACACGTCAAGTATTCCATAAATTTGGAAAATTTAATAACCATTTCAAGAAAAAAATAGTGCCTTTCCATAAGCTTCAATGTTTTATCCCTACCCATGTGACTTGCCATGTTACTACGCTACCTTTCAAAAAAAGAAAAAAATCTTCTTTCTAAAATTACAGTTAGAAAAACACACCTTCCTATTTTTGAATAATAGTTCATCTTAAATATGATAGTCCCTTCATTGGTCTACCCTACTCAACAATGACTCCTATAGGCTTTTTCAAACTTGTCCAAAATCTGAATCATGTTCATACAAATCAGCAAAATCATCCATACCTTCCACATGAGGTACACTAAAATTAACCACATGCATCTTAGATAATGCATTAGCCACCATATTAGCTTTTCCACTTTTTTTGCTTCAACATGAAATTGAACTCTTATAATTGTAAAACTTACTTCATGTCCTTTGCACTCCACTTCTTTTGAAAATTAAGAAATTTTAGTGCTTTTTTATTTATATTAAAGTGAACTCTTTGGAGAATAGGTAATGCCTCTAATTCTTAATTGCTTAAAGAATAGTGTTCAACTCCTTTTCATACATACTATATTTTTTCTTTGACTCATTCAACTTTTTGAAAAGAAATCAATATGTATACCTTTTTGTCAAAGTACCCCATCAATGGTAAGTCCACTTGAATCCAACTCCATTTGAAAAAGTGTGACATCCCATTCCCAGATGTCATAAAAACACAATTATTCATCACTTAATTCATCACATTTGTAAGTAATATAATGGAAATATCATAAAATAATTTGATAAATGAATAACTGGTACATGGACTAGGAAGGAAAAATAAAGAAAACTTTTATTAATAAGAGAGTGTACTATTATGCCCTCTAGGTTATCTTCCCATGCCACTTAAGCCTTAGAGGCAATTTTGCACTACCACCACAGTTAGGCTACCTAGTTGAAGAGGTGATTAGTTCCTTCTTGTCCTGCTTCACTTGATTCTTGTCACTTACCTTTTCAAGCTCTACAACTCCATGTTGACATGACTTCTAAACCTAGCCTTAAATGGCATAAGTTAAACCCATTCCTGAGGGGTACATGAATAATCGTAACTCCTCATAACAAAGCATCCCTTAATTTGAAGGTTGATTACATTTTTCAATGCATTTTTACCCTTAACAAGGGATAGAACATTGCAATATACCCCCCTTAAGCATCTAGCTCATCCTCAAGCACTTCCTCTATATCTAGCTACTCAGCTGCTACTTCTTTGTTATGCTCCTCAGCTTCAACTTCTTTATTTTCCTCATTATCATTTATACAAACAAAAGACAAAAAAATATAAAATATAATTTACTACATTAATAATAAATACAATTTATTGTTCAATATCATGATGATCAAAAAGTTGGGCATAGGTGTTAAGAATAAACTCCTTGTTTTCCCAAGTCAGCTAATCATAATTTGATCATTCAACAAGTACTTCACTAATAATTTTATTTCGTAGCTTCTTTGTTTGATGGTTCTTAATTGCAATGGGTTTAACTTCAAAGTTGACATTGGATCACAAAGGTAAAGTATTTTAATCTAGCACTTATGGCACATCATTTGCATGAAATTTCTTTAGTAAACTTACATGGAAAACTAGGTGAATTCTGAAAGTTGCTTGAAGATTTAATTGATATGTCACTTTGGTAGCTCTTTCAAAAATTTTAATAGGTTCATAATATTTGGGTGTCAATTTTTTATATTTTCCAAGTTTAAGAGAACTTCTAGTAGGTTTTAGTCTCAGTAGTACTTGATCTTCCACTTGAAACTCCTTCTTAAATTGATGTTGATCTACATATCATTTATATTTATCTTGGGAGGCTTGTAAATTTTATTTAATTCTTATAACAATGTTTTCCATTACTTTCATTTCTTCTTCCTTCTATTCTATTCTTAAAGTTGGTTCTACTCGAGTTAGTAGTGTACAACAACTATGTTCATATACTACTTTGAATGGTGTTTGATGTATGAAATCTTGATAATTATTGTTATAGGTGAATTTTTCCAGGTGCAAGTAATTCTTCCATGTTTTCATTCTACTCCCAACATATCTTTTTAGAATATCTTCTAATATTCTATTCACACATTCAGTTTTTCCATCAGTATTTAGGTGGTAAGTCATGCTAAATTTCAACTAGGTTCCAACCTCTTTGAAGAAATTTTGCCAGAGGTATGAACTTGGGATCTCAATCTGAAGTGATAGATTTTGGATGTTCATGTAATTGAAATACTTATATAAATTTTTGGGCTACTTCTTTAGTTGTGTTTGTAGACTCTAAAGCTACAAAATGTACCATCTTTGATAGATGATCAACCACTACCAAGATTGAGTGATTTTCCTTTATGGTTATTGGTAATCCCACAATGAAATCCATGGTAACATCTTTCCATTTCTAGGTTGGAACTTCCAAGGGTTGTAGTAATCTACTAGGTTTCTTTGGTTTGGCCTTATTCTTTGGCATGTTAGATAATTTTTAATGTACGAGGACACATCATTCTTCATTCCAAGAAAAAAGTAATATTTGCATAACATCATATAAGTCTTAATATGACTTGTATGTCTTACATATGATACTTCATGTTCACACAATAGCCTAAGTATCTAATTTCCTTTTGAAATACATAATTTTTGTCCTTTCATTAATAAACCGTTAGAGGCAAGTTGATATCAAGGCTCAGAGGAAATATTAGTTAAAATCTTCTTGAAATAAGGATATTCTTTTATCTGATTCTTAATTTCAACTTCCATAGGGATTGTCACCACATCTATCATTAAGTTCCACATTTGACTAAGATTATCGGCTATCACATTTTGTTTACTGGGAATATATTTGATGAGTATTCAAAATAGGTTGTCTCTACAAATATTCTAAACTTTTATGATCTATTTTTAGTAAGAACCTTTTTCCACAAAGCAAATGTCTCCAAACTTTCAAAGCATGAATAATTGCTAGTAAATATAAATCATGGATCTAGTAATACTTTATCTTCTTCTCATAGAACTACACCAATTCCTATTTCATAGGCACTCGTAGATACTTCAAATGGTAATTCTTCATCTTGAATTCTTAGAATAGGTGCTATTGTGAGTAGCATCTTTAATTTGAGGAAAGCTTTCCTACATTTTTCATCAAAATTAAACACACATTTTCCTTGCTAAAGGCTAGTCAAGGAGGCTACTAAAGTAGAATAATATTTAATGAAATGTTAGTAAAAACTTGCTAAGCCCAAAAAGCTATGAATAGCTATAGCATCTTTTAGTTTAGGCCAATCTTGAATTACACTAGCTTTTGGTAGATCTACTTGTAATCCTTTCTTAGAAACCATATAGCCCAAGTATGAAACTTCTTCTTTAAAGAGTTCACATTTACTTAATTTATCTTTCAATGGATGCTCTTTAAGACTTTTCTTTATAATTTTCAAATGTTTGACATGTTCTTCTCTTAACTTAGAATAAACAAGCATATCATCCATAAATACTATAATAAATTGATTAAGATATTCATGAAAATGCTTTTCATTAAAGCCATGAATGTTGCAGGTGTATTAGTTAATCCAAACGGCATAAATACAAATTTGTATAATTCATATCTAGTCCTAAATGTAGTTTTTCCAATATCTTTTCCCTTAATCCTTATTTGGTGATAACATGATTTTAAATAAATCTTTGAGAAATAACATGCACTTGTAAGTTGATTAAACAAAGCATTGATACTAGGCAAAGGAAAAGTATTTTTAATTATCACTTTATTCAATGCCATATAATTAATGCATAATATTAATGTACCATCTTTCTTTTTAAAGAATAATATTGGTGCACCCCAAGGTGATATGCTAGGTTGAATTTTCCATTTTTCCAATAGTTGATCTAATTGTATTTTCAATTCACTTAATTCAAAAGTGGAAAATATATAATGGGCTTTTGAAACACTTTATGTAGTGGGAAAAATATCAATAGCATGCTCAACAATTCTTTTTGGAGGTAATTCTCTAGTTTCATCAAATACTAAATCTTTATATTCCTTAAGTTTTTTTTTTTGGAACCTCAATGCCTAAAGATTTCTAAGGTGTTACTTTGAAAACCAACATTGTAGCACCATTTTTGACTAATCTCTTAGCTTTCTTAATGGTTATTGTGTCAATTTATTTTGTTTTTCCTATCCCCCTTAGAACCTTGACTTCATTAGTAGTTGGCATCTTTAAAATATGAGTTCCAAAGTGGGTAGTAATATTAAATTTTTGTAGAAAAAACATTCCTAATGTTGCATTGACATCACCTAGTTCAAATTCAAAGAATTCATCAGTGAAAGACATGTCTTGCAAAGTAAAGATAATTTCTCTATATCTGGTATGCTTGCTCATGTTTGTTCCATTTGCAAGATCTATCTTAATAATATTCTTGGAAGGTAAACTTAATTTCAATAAATTAGTTAATTTTGGAGAAATAAAGTTATCACTAGCACTACTATCAATCAAAAATTAAATTTTCTAACTTGTAATTGAACCTTCAAAAATTAGTAAAACAAATTGATATTTATTGTAATCTAAATTAGTTGATGCAAAAATCTTCTTCATGGATTTGGTAGTCATTTGGATTTTTTCTTTATTCATTTTTGGGTTGGTTTTTTGATTCTTGGTTTGATTAGTCCTTTGTACCTTTGCTCACAATTTTGGATAGTCTCATTTGAAATGATCTTCACCACAAACAAAACATCTTGACCCCAATTGAGCTCTTTTGATTCGTTTTTCTTCTACTATTACTTGTCAAAGGGTAGTTTGTGCTTGATTTTATTCTTTAGAATTCTTGGTAATTTTGTAGGATTCATCAACTATTTGAGGATTATGTGCTTATTTCTAAGGATGTAGTTGTGAATGGAATCCACTAATAAACTTTGAAGCTAATTATCCTTCATCCTAGTGACTTACATATTGAGAGAGATCATAGAATTCCTTGTATTAATCCTCTATAGATTTTCGTCCCAATCTTAAGTAATTAATTCTCATCTTGTGCTCTTTGAGGAAATAATTCAATATAAATTTTTGTTCAAAATATCAATAAAAACTAAGCCAATTTATAATCAAACCTTGAGGTCTTAGTGCATTCTACCATGTTGCCACAAGTCCTCTTAAATATAAGGAGACAACTTCTAAATGTTTTTGTCTTGACAAATTTAACATATTGAAGTAGTTTTTTCATTGTATTAGGCCAATCATTTTCCTTGGTACTAGATCCAAGGGCTTCATTATAATGATATAATTTTACCTTGTTGGCATAACCTTGTGTCAATGATTCTCTAGGTGCATTATGCCAATTCTAGTATTCCTCATCTTTGATTTTTATCTTTTAACCTAATGAAGGAATACTGACATCTTGATATCCAGCAAGTGGGGGTTGGTTTTAGTGTAGATCCCTAGGGGAAAGTTGATCTTGATTTTGATCCCTATAATGTGGGGATTGATCTTGGCATTGGTCCCTAGGTGGAACATGGGTAGGATTTGAAGGCTAGGTGAGATGGTCAGTTAATTGCTTGATGGTATCTACTAAAGAATCCATCTTTCCTTGCACATTTGACCAATTTCCTCTAAACTCTAGGATAATTTCCTAATTTATTTAGACATGTTTTACATCTTTGTCCTACACCCTTGATTTAACTGACAAAGCTCTTCTTGAATACCCTTGGTGTCATTAATTTGATTCTTAAGGGCATTCATTTGATCATTGACTTGGTTCTACATTGCTCTCCAATGTACTCTTCAGGTTCTAGACATCAATAAGTTAAAGAAATTAGGTGGCCCTTTTTATGAATCTTGAGATAGTTAATTGGTTCTAGAAGAGGTTGAAACTATCATGGATTTCTACTAAACCCCAAAATCCTAATTTGTTTTGGGACCTTAAATAATGGATTAAAAGCTAATTTTCTATCACTTGAAAGCTAAATTTGACCATTCCATTGAGTTTGGGAGGTTTAAATCTATTGGAATTTGTTTTCATCTGTTTAAAAATGAACTCTAAAATCAAAAGGTACGACTATTTTGACTATTTTTAAGTTGAAAAAATTTACATGATTTGTGAGACTTCCCAAGAGGTCATCCATCATAGTTCTACTCCAAGATGAACATGCTTAATTATGGAATTCTTATCCTTATTGCTATCAAGTTGCCAAATTCTAATTTTGAAAATTATTTCTATGCATTTTTCATTTAAATTAACTACCTAATGATGGAAATTTTGAATTTTCCATTAGTTGACTAGAATTTCTCTATTAGGTAGAGATGAGGACAATGACGATCTCAATGGCAATGATGAAATTAGGAGTAGACTGGCACCTAGGGTGGAGGATAGTAACATGCATTGGAGGCAAGCAACAACTTGGTGGTGTGAGTTATATTTTGCTCATGGCATAGCTTGGATGTGGATTGTGCATCATGTAGCCCTAGGAGGGCTAGCATGGCCCTTGGTGCTAGTGATAGATAATTCCAAAAGGATGAAATAAAAATTGCTAAAACACCACCAAAATTCATGTTGCAAATTCCATTTTTTAGCTTGAGGTAAAGTTTCATTGTAAATGTGAGATATGTAGTCCATGAGCTACAATGTTGCATATTTCAACTTTCTAAGGCCAAGAAATGCTTCAAAAGTTGTTATTTCCTTAATTCCCAAGTAGAATAAGGTACCTCATGTCTATATCTAGGTTTGGGAAGGCTCAATATGCCTTGGAAATGGCTAAAATTGGCATTTCCATGGGTTTTTGTAGGGGTATAGTCCCAACTACGTTGGAGCCATTTTTAGTAGACACAGTAGTTATATAAGACAACGATGCTACAGTAGATTGTGTAGTCACCATTAAGACCTAGGTAGAAGTGCAATGTTGGGATTGTTGGAATTTCCATTTTTCCAACAACAACTAGTGTAGTCATCCCAAGTCAACAATGACTAGTGTAAACAACATTCTTCACTAGGTACAACACTTTTCAATGGATTTCACCGTTTTCATAGATTCCAACTTTTTGCACATTTTCCACCACATTTTCTATTTTCCAACAACCTTAGCATAGTCCACCAATGCAGTATAGTAGGAATGGTGTCAACATAGTCATAAAAGTCTATCTACTATTTATAGTAAACATATAGGTTTTGTGGCTATAGCCCATTTTGGACTTACTATAAATGAAAACTATGCTAAAAGTAGATGACCATTGACGAAGGCTAGCATAGTGAGGATGGTATCAGTGTAGTCACAAAACTTCATTTATTATTTATAGTAGTTAGATTGGTTTTTTGACCATAGTCCATTCCAGACTTACCATAAATAGTAACTATGCTTGAAGAAGATGACCCTTACAATTTGCATGTTGATACTAATTTGTTAGCAATGTGCATAGGTCAAAAAATAGCAACACTACCCTATAAAATATCAATGTCAACATCATTTTTTACTTTCCAACTTTTTGCATGTACCAACTTTTTGGCATTTTCAAACTTTGGCACTATACAACCTTCACAGTAGTAATTTTTGTACTTCCACAACCATAAAAGCCCATTTGAAACTATTGGCGACCGTTTTGGACGCGACCGCCAACGAGTGTCCTTGAATAGGATTTAGGTGCCTGCTGGTCTTTGGCTACACCAAGGCCCATGCAGTAGTTAATGTGAGTATGTGTGTGTGCTGTTACGGCGTGCGGTTGCATGAAATGTGACAATTTCGTTGTGTGTGAACTACAAATGACTTACTTTAAAGAGATTCAGCCAACTTTGTCCAGTACTGTGAGTTATTGAAAGTTTCCTATTTTGTTCAACTACCTAAACTACGCGGTCCTTATAATACCTGCTTGTAACAAGTAAAATTTTGCAAAAACATTTGAGCACAACTCCGCAAATCTACTCCTAATTTTCCCCAGAGAAAGAGGTAGTTCCACAAGAAAACTAGAAATAGAGCAAGATTCAATGGAAATAGACAGAAAAGAAAAGAAAGCAGATTTGTGTGGACCTCAAATATTTAAACAAGGTAAAATGACAC
>MNCI01000996.1:156511-185200 GCA_015680685.1 Gnetum montanum
GCAATGACACCCTGTGTCACTATATGCGATGCATAGAACTCTCTTCCTCTCAATTTTCCCATATGTATTTATCTTTGATATTTCTAGGGAAAGATTACGAATTCCTAAGCGAGCATCGATTGTGTTTAACCATGCCCTTCCCATGATAATTGGGAAATCCCCTTTGTCATTATTGATTTCAATCACCAGGAAGTTGGCTGGGTATGACCATCCACCTATAGTTGTAACAATGTCTTCAACCTGCCCCAGAGGGACGGTGATGGACTGGTCAGCCAGCTCAAGGCGGACATTGCTCTTCTTAAGTGGAGGTAGGTTCCAGGTCTTATATAATTGTTGTGAGATCAAGTTAACCCCGGAACCTGAATCAAGTTGTGTCCTTGTTACACTGATTAAATTTGAAAGCCTCCCAAATTGTTGACAATTTGCAAAAGTCCATAGTGGTAGTGCCATAATTTCTCTCTTCCCCCATGCAAGTGTTAGGTTCATCCATGATGAACTTAACAATTAGAGTAGAAGACCTAGGTATGATGGTCTCTATGATCACTACTGTAGCCTTGGACATCAAGTGTGACCAAACCATCATACTGAAGTTCTATAGAAGGTAGAAAAAGAAGTATTTGGCTCTTGGCCTAAACCATATTCCATTGTGATCCCACTTCATATCTGGAAATTGAGAGTTAGGCCCAGGGAGGTGGATGCAACAAAAGAACTAAACCATCTCTATAACCCACTAGAATGGGCTTCAAGAAGGCCGTATAACATCCAACCATAATTGTTGTAACAATGTAGACAAAGCCCAAAACCAAAGTAAGTACATTAAAATAATAACAAGATAACATAACAACTACTATATTAAACCTTGTAGCCTTATAACTATTAAACATGGTAAACAACACTTAAATAAAATTTGAAATAGTTTACATCCAAAAATGATAGTTTAAAACTAAAATCATAACAATGACTGATTACAAAAAAAAACATGGAATTGATAGTTTAGGGATAAAAACCTAAAAAATGGCAATGTAAGAATAAATGTTCAACTTCCATGATTAATTCTACACTTAGAAAAAGTTCATAATACAACCCAAGTTTATAACTAGGATTTAGCCAAAATTCACACTTAACACCAAAATGGCCATAGGAAAACACTTACAAAGAATATGAATTTTTTTTTTACTTTGAACCAAATCACTTCCAACCCTTTTACAACATTCCAAAATATTCCTAAGAGCATGGGACATTGCATAAAATGTTTTTTTTTACAATCTTAATGTTGCCCATCTTCACAAGGATAAATGCATAACAACCTTATAACCATGATTTCATGTGAACAAATGGAAACAACCATAAAGAATTAACTACTCAACAAAATTCAACAATTCCATAGCTATTGAAATTGTAAAAAAATGAAAAAAACCCCATAATAAAAAATTATAAAAACTCCTAATCATATTTTCAAAAGAAATTACCAAAATGAGCTAGATCTATAGTGGGATTTTTATGAAATCCTAAAAGAGTAAATATACAAGCCTAGATCCAAGAAATGGAACAAAAACCCTAAAATGGAATACATGAAAAAGTGGAAAAACTAGTAAGAAATTTGTTCTTGGGAAAAATAGTGGTGGAGCCTTCTCCAATCCTTAGACAAGGTAGACATGCTAAGCTCTGGGTAGTGACATCTACATCCACCAACACAGGATTCCTTATAGGAGCTACCTTCTTCACCATGGTGTGAAAATAGGTACCAAAATGTAGAAGTTCCTTGGTCTTTGATAGTGACTATGCTGGTAGTAGTACACAAGTAGCTAAAACTATGCTAAGGTTGGGTAGTGGGTAGTTGTGATAGTGGCAAAGCTCTTCACTTAGGTGTAGTGGCAAGGAAGTATGAAAAGAACTATGATTTTTGTAAGTTTTTCACTTAAACCCCACTTAAACCTAGGTGCCAACATTAAAAACTTAGTTACCCTTTGCAACTCCATTTCACTTGGGTGCAAAAATTAGAAACTAGGTACTATGCTAGGTTGTGTGGAGATTTTGGTATAGGAAACTTGTTAATTTTGAGTGGACCCTACTGGATGCCCAAAAATGACACAAAATACCATGACTACACTAGACGTTTTGGGGTTTCAAGCTTGACTACACTAGGGTTTGACACTCTTTAAAGCCTTAGAATAGTTTACACCATTCATCATACCTCCACAAACCCTAGTCTACTCCTTTGCAGCTATGAAACATGGTGAAAGGTGTTCAATCTTGCCAAAAAATTAATGCTGCTCCATGACTGTGTTGAGGGAAGTTAGGGACTATGCTAGGCTAGCATAGTCCTAGCTAATGCCCAACATAGTCCATGATGGAATTGACTTCTCCTAGTTGATCCAACATATAGTTGCCTTTGAATTGACCATCCAACCTCATTGAACCTTGATCAAAACTCTTGACAACATCAAAACTTGGTCAAATGCATTTGATTGTGACATAAATCAAGCATTTTCCATGAGTACACTGGAAAGAACCAAGGACTATGCTGGGCTAGCATAGTCCCAACTAATGCCCAACATAGTCCATGATGACATCTTACTTCCCTACAGTTCCAAGCAACCCACCCATTCCATTCTCTAGTTAATCTTGAATTGACATATCATCTTCCCAAACCCTAGTCTTAGCTCTCAACAAGCTTGAGAGATGGCCAAATGTAGTAAATGGTGCTACTTTTTTCTTCTTCCACATGACTATGCTGGGGAAACCTAAGGAATACACTATGCTAATGTAGTCCTAGGATCTAAGCATAAAGGGTACCATGTAGACCAACACACACCTTCAACACTATCTTTCGGAGTCTCCATACCTCTCCAAGACCCCTAGTGATCTTAAACTACTGATCGATTGATAAAAAAATCCAACAAAATTTATAAATCTATGTTCCCACATGGGATGACACTAAGGACTAAGAGGACTATGCTAGAATAGCATAGTTCTAGTTGGTGCTTAATGTAGTCCACTCAAAATCCAAAAAACCATCATGCATAAATCCAAATCCACCTCTAGGGACTTAAGGACCTTGATAGACCATACATGGAAGCAAAATTAATCTTTTTTCAACTCAAGTGAAATTGTCCAAATGTGACTATATTGAGCCTACTTAGGCACTGGTGGTGGCTAGTGTAGTCCACTTAAATAACCTTGAACAAGTCATCTTCCAATTCCACTCAACTCCCAAGAACCACAAAATAGCATGGGACTGAAAACCAGGTAAAACATTATTAGTTTTTCCACTTTTTATCATGAAAGTCTTAACTATGATAGATAGGAAATTGGGACTACGTTAGGCCAACATAGTCCCTACCCAAGGCCCAACATATTCCCATTAAAATTATCAAAAAATAGCAAAAACTATGCAAATCGACATCCAAGGAACCCTAAAACACCATTTAAAGTTGTTTGACCGCAAATCCTATGATTTTCCATCATTTTTTATCATTGTAACCTTGACTATGCTGGGAGGAGATTAGTACTACACTAGGTCAGTGTAGTCCATTAAAAACTCATCAAAATTTGTCAAAAATTACCTTAAACTACCTTTGATCAATCCTAAAACCTTGTTTAAGCTCTTCCAATAACAAATCTTGCAAATTTTCAATATTTTTAATCTTTCTAACTTCAAATACACTATAGGAATGAAAGAACTACATTGGGCTAGTATAGTTCATCAAAAATTGCTCAAAAATTATCATAAATAACCTAAAACTACTATTGAAAAATCCTAGGAGGTTATCCAAGCTTGTGTAAGTTCAAAACTTGTATTCTTCATAATCTTTGGCAATCTCCACCTTGACTACACTGACGCAAGGTTAGGACTATGCTAGGCTAGCATAGTCCTTGCCTAGGCCTAATGTAGTGCATAGCAAAATAACCAAAAAGTTTTAAAACTATCCTAAATTCACTACTAGTAAATCTTACAATCTTATATAAGCCTATTTTACTCCCAAGACTTGCATTTTCCACCAATTTTGGTCATTTGACACTGACTACACTAGATGGAACTTGGGACTACACTAGGCCAACAAGGTCCCTTCTAGAGTCCAGTGTAATCCCCAAAAATTTGTTGAAAGTTATAAAAAATGACCCAAAAATTCTATCAATGAACCCTAAGATCTCATCTAGGCCTACTTAGCAATGAATACTACATTTTTTCATCATTTTTAAGCATACCAAATTTAACTATGTTAGGGGATATCGGGACTACATTAAGCTAGCACTATCCCTACTCAGGACCAGTGCAATCCACAAAAAAAATCATCAAAAAATTATAAAAATATTTAAATTCACCACCGGTAAACCCTAGGACCTTATAGGAGCCTTTGTCAATCATGTGAACCTTTGTTGACCATCCTAAGCCCAGACTACACTAATGGGAATTTGGGACTATGTTGGCTTGGGAGTACACACATGAAAAGTGCTAGGCTAGCATAGTCCCAGTCCAAGCTCAGCATAGCCCACATCTTGAATTCCAAATCAAGCAAAATTAAACCAAGAGACAACCATTTTTGACATAGCACCTTTCTAGAACACATTAGAATCATTAGACCTTGAAACTAGGTCAAAATTCATCATTTTTGAACCATCAAATCATGACTAAATTGGGGAGGCAGTAGGACTATGCTAGGCTAGTGTAATCCCTTTCAAGCGCTAGCATAGTCCACACCAAACTATCCAAGGTTGACCAAATAGACACCAAATCCACTTTGAATCAAGCCTAGCACACCACTAGAGCTTGTCTAGCCATGGAACCCACCTTTGTCATAATTTTTAACCCTTAAATCCTAAGTATGCTAAGGATGGATTGGGACTATGTTGGGTCAACGTATCCCCTATTTGGGCTTAGTGTAGCCCACATAGACTTCCCCAAAAATTTGATGAAAATGGTTTAAAGTTCACTTCTAGAAGTCTTGGGGCCAATCAGAGTTCATTTTGGTAGTAAAACTTAATTGTTCTAATTTTTTCAAACTCACTACATTGACAAGAGATTGGAACTATGCTAGGCTAGTGTAGTCCATACCTAGGCCTAGTGTAGTCCATCTAAACCACTTAAGAAACTATCAAACATAGCTCAGTACTCATTTTTGGGAGTCTGGGACACTACCAGAGTCAATTTTAGCAATAGAACTCAATTTTCTTCAACTTGGAAATGGAACTATGCTAAAGGAAATTGGGAATACACTAGGCCAACATAGTTCTTACCTAGGACTAGTGTAGTCCTCCTAAATTTGCTAAAAAATTATTCAAATTTGTGCAAAATTCACTTATAGGGATCTTGGATCCATTAACATTAAATTTGGAAGAAAAACTCAATTTTTCAACTTGACCATGCTAAACGATGTTTGGGACTATGTTGGACTAGCATAGTCCTTGCCCAAGCCTAGTGTAGTCCACCTAAAGATGATCCAAACTACCTAAAAACTAATCAAGTTGACTCCTGGAAAGATCTAGAATCTTGTTGGAGCATGCCTAAACCTTGGAACCTTGGGAAATAAGCTTGAATGCATCTTTTCACATCATTTCTTATTCCAAATCCATCAACTACATTGAGCACTACATGATTAGTGTAGTCGCATGGTATTTGGTTATCTAAGGCCCAAATAGGCATGAAAAATAGCAAGTTTTGCATCAAAATCCTAGCCTATAATACCAATGAACCTAGAAATCCATTAGGATGGTTGATTGAGATCCGAAACTCACCAAAATCTATATTCCATTCAAGACTATTTCAAATAGGCTAAGAACTACACTGGGCCAATGTACTCCTAGTTGGAAGGGAAAATATAACAATAAAAATCAATAATAAGCAACTTAGAATGGTCCAAAATTGATCCCAAATGACCATAGCCTTGCACCCATGGTTTGCAATTGTAAATTTCACTCTCATTAAATCTTGGAAACCATACAAACTCAATCCTTCCTTGTGACTACACTAGGGCCTAGTAGCCTAGCGTAGTCTTGGAATTAAGATTTTCAACCTTCTAGGAACCAAAAATGGTGCCAAAAATTGCTAATTTCCAATACCTACCCCCTGCACTAGTTGTTTAAACCCTTCGGAACCAAAAAGTAACCATGCCAAGATTGGGATATTTCCCATGAATGTGGACTATGCTAGAGAATGCATGGCTACATTAGACCAGCGTAGTCACCAATAGGGCCCAACATAGTCACAAGAAAAAGTGCCAATTTTGCTTCATAATAGCCCTGGAATGACCCCCTCATGTGCCCAAACTTCCCTAGCAACCCTTTAATTACATACCATGCCCTACTAAGGCCTAAAACTAGCAACTATTCTCATTGATCTAACCTTTTTTAATGACATTTCGACTTGTTTTTAGTCTTCTCTTGCATTGTCAACCTTCTTGTCCTAGTATGGCCTTTATGTAGTCTTATATGTTCTTTATTTACTTTATTATGGCCTTATTAGCCTCTATTTAGCCTTGTATTGGTATTAGTTAATGGAATTTGACCCCATGTAACCATGGGCCGGTAAGGCCTAAATTGGCACTATGGCCTACTAAGGCCTAAAACTAGCAAGATCATGATCCTTTTTGACCATTTTAGCTTTATTTCTCATATTTTCACCTTATTTGACTCTTTTAGACCTTTTTTTGACCTTTATCTAACCTTTTTTAGCCTTTACTCCATTGTGTGTGCCTATGTTCTACCTCTTTATAGCCTTGGATGACCTTATTTGCAATATTTTTGACATTAGAATAGTATATGTTTGCACAATTTTATAACATTTTGGCATTATTTATTCATATTTACCCAAGTGCCACTTAACATGATTTTGGTTGACATGCAGTATTAAAATATGAGTACTTGGAAGTAGATCAGTTTGCCTCTATGTCTACATGGACCTCATGGTGATGTTGAATGATGTATCAATATTGATTGTCTAGATCTTAAGCCTAAGAGCCTTGCCAATCATGTAGCCTCAATAAAAAAACCCCTAGAATGGATTGAGGTTGGTGACATTAATGAAGACTCTCTAGTCTAGGTTCCTATCACAACACATAGTGGGGAGGAGAAAACCCTTAAACTAAGTTTCTCACTAGAATATCAATAGGCTCAAGACATCACCAAGGTTCTACAAGATAACATTAAGGCTTTCGATTGTTCATATGAAGATATGTGATGTCTAGACCCATGATTAGTCCAACAAAACAACATTCTTAATCCTAACATTAGACCAATTAAGCAGAAGGTGCTTAAGATTAGACTTAACTTGGATTGAATAGTTTGTGATGAAATTAGCAAGCTCTACCAAGTTATTTCATTACAGTTGTCAACTACATAGAATGGGTGTCCAACATAGTGGTACTTTCTAAGAAAAATGGAAGTATCCGTATTTGCATCAATTTTTTAGACATAAATAAGGTAATCATAAAGGATGATTTTTCTTTGTCTAGTATTGATTAACTCATTGATATTACTATTAGACATGTCTTATTATCCTTTATGGATGGGCTCTTGGGATATAACCAGATTAGGATCAACCGAAAGGACCAACTTAGTACAACCTTCATGAGGGTACCTTTTGCTACATCATGATACCCTTTGGCCTTAAGAACACTAGAGCAACCTATCAAAGAGTCATGATGTATATCTTTAGTGATTAAATGTTAGTTTTTCTCAATTATTACGTAGATGATATATGTATTATGTCCAAAGTGGCCAACAATCATGATAATGACCTAGACCTTGTGCCTTAATGATGTCTTAAGTTTGAACTTAGAGTTAATCCTAAGAAGCATGTCTTTGATGTTAAAATGATAAGATGATTGGCTTTGTAGTGTTGGAAGTAGGGATACATGTTGATCCTAACAAAGTTAAGGTCATCTCCAACTTGGTAGTGCCAACTAACCTTAAGGAGCTTCGAGGACTACAAGGTATATTACAATTTATTCATAGGTTCATTGCTAGGAATATAGGTAAGTTACAATCCATGCAACACTTTCTTAAGAAAGGAGTTCACTATGAGTGGATAGCTCAATGCCAAGAAGCCTTTGAAAACCTTAAGCAAGAGTTGGCACAACTATCGATAGTCTATCCTCTGCAAGAGGGGAAACTATTTTACATCTACCTTACCATCTTTGACACATCTATTACCTTTCTAATATGTCAGAAATGTGATGATGGTGCAGAAATACTAGTATATTACTTTAGTCATGCATTGGTTGCCCATGAGACTAGAGACATCAAGGTAGAGAAGTATGGTCTAGCACTAGTCTTCTCACTAAGAAGTGGAGGCACTACCTCTTTAGAAGCCAAGTCAATGTCATTTTCAAAGACAAAATACTTAGAGCCATAACAATGAATATTTATGAGAGTAGTCAAATAGTCTAATCAAAAGCCATAATAATGTAATTTTACCTTCATTATGTCTTTCAATCCTCAACAAAGGGTCAAGCCATAGCTGTACAACTCACTGTTTCACCTATTGATGATCAAGCAACTATAGATCCCAAGTTTCCAAATGAGCAATTTAATACCTTTTAGCCAAGTGCCTGAGGGTTATGAGGTGGTCATGCACTTTGATGAAGCTTCAACTACCCATGGGGCTAGTTTTGTTGCCATTATAATGTTTCCATCTAGTGAAATTTGATCCTTCTCCTATCGTTTTGGATTTCTATGCACCAACAACATATCATAGTACAAGGGTTTGATTAGGGGAATGATGGTATGCCATAAGTTGCAAATTGCCTTTGATCAAGTAACTTATTGTAACTAAGGTTTATGCATGTAAAGCCAAACAACCTTACTATGAATTAGGGAAGCAACTATTACAACAATTCATAGATGCTGATATCTAACACATACCCTAAAATAAAAATGCCATATTTGATGCCATTGTATTGCTAGCCTTTAATGTGATGCCAAATATGTTTAGTAAGTTGCCCACCCTGACCATGGACTATGCTATCCCCATCACACAGAACATTGAGGATAACCTCGTGGACATAGTTCATACTACCCCTATAGAGAAGTGGTACGATGATATCAAGTTTTACCTTGTGCATTAAGAATCTTTACAAGGCCTAACTACTTCTCAAGAAGAAGCGATACATAAACAATCAAAATAGTATGTCATAGTAGGAAATAATACATTATGTCAATAGTCATACAAGTGAATTATTAAAGTTCCTAGGTAAAGTGAAAGCTAGAACAATCCTAGAGCAGATTCATGAGGTTGTGTGTGGGTGACATATAGGACCTAGAGCCATGGTTGCTAAGATTATATGGTTAGGCTACTATTGGCGCTATATGGAAAGTGACTACCTGGAGAAGGCCAAAACCTATGAAACTTGCCAACAACATAGCAATCTCATATACATATCACCAACTATGTTACACACCACTTAGATCACTTGGCCATTTCAATGATGGGGGTTCGATAATATTGGACCTATAGTACCTAAGTCTTCTGTAGGGCATAGCTTCATCATCATCACAACAAATACTTTATCAAATGGGTTGAGGCTATTCCCCTAAGAAAAGTGATATCTAAACAAGTCTATATATTCATCTTGGATAATATAGTAGTCCATTTTGACATACCTATAACCATAGTGTTGGCGACCGTTTGGGACACGACCACCAATTAGTATCCTCAAATAGGATTTAGGTGCTTGCTAGTCTTTGGAAAAACCAAGGCGTACATACCTCCACATAGACTCAGTAGTTAATGTGAGTATGTGTGTTTGCTATTGCGGTGTGCTATTGTGAAAAATCAAACGATTACATTGTGTGTAAAACTATAAATGACTTATCTTAAAGAGATTCAACCAACTTTGCAAAGTACTGTGAGTTGTTGAGAGTTCTTATTCTATTCAATTGCCTAGTCTATGTAGTTCTTATAATACCTAATTGTAATAAATAAAGTTTTGCAAAAAAATTTGAGCATAAATTTGCTAATCTACTTCTAATTTTCCCCAGAGAAAGAGATAGTTCCACAAGAAAACTAGAAATAGAGGGAGATTCAATGGAAATAGATAGAAGAGAAAAAGAAATCAGATTTATGTAAAGATCTCAAATGTTTAAACAAGGTAAAATTATATGAGTAAACACTTCGCAATAAAGCTATCCCAAATTCAATAACTATGAATTGTTCAAACTTTCAAGGCTCAAATAAGCAATTTCTTCAAGACATTCCTACTATGCTATCCAAAAATTACTGCGTAAACTATCATGTACGTGACTCTCTTTTGGCTAGATAATGGATGTCAGCAATTGCATTCAATAGAACCTTTAAAAGACTTGACAATTTATGATTGAAATACCATGGAGATTCACTTTAAAGATAAAAGAAGCTATTCTAGTCCTATCAAAATACCAAAGATTTTTTGAACCCTCTTGACTATTGAATCATTCAACGGCTTGACTACATGTAGAGGCTCTCTTACAAAAATCTCAATAGTGGTTCTTATACATTGCACAATAATAAAATTCACTACTAAAATGCTCTTAAGGCTTTCAAATACAAGCTCTTCTACGGAAAAATTTTAATAGAAATTTTCTATCATGCAACAAAAACAATAAGAGCAATCTAAAAATCTGAAAATTAGTTGCCAAGCATGATACTATCTAAAACACTAGCTGAACAATTTAAATAAAATAAAAATAAAACATAACTCATAGGACTATGAAAAAGAGGCTGAAATGTTATCTTTAGCAAGTCATCTTACAAGCAAACTTTCACAATGTCTTCTTTTCAATCTTCCTCCAAGACCCAAAGTGAGACCCCCAGTGTGTGATCCCCCTTTTTCCTTCCTACCCTTGAAGCCCTTTTATAGGGTCTCATAGGTAGTTAGATATTCTAAAATATCTTGGGTAACTTCTCTCCCAAGTAAGGAAGTTATAACTTGCCCAATAAGTTAGGAGATATTGCTTGCCCAACAAGTTAGGAAGTTATAATTTACACATGAAGTTAGGAGAAAATCATTCTAACATTGGCATGTGTCTTTACAAATATTACAAATATTTATTTTATAAGCAACAACCTATATAATAATTTTTTAAAAAATAAATCCAAGATCTCCATACTATAACAGCTCCATACAATTTTCATTTTATTTTTATTTAGGATTTTAATTATTAAATATCATTAAGCCCTAGTAATTCTCATGAACAGGTGGTACTAAGAAAGTAATTCAGCATCCATCTTAGTGTAGACATTGGTGGTGGCAGCTGCATGGTCTTTCAAATCAAGAAAGCTGATCCTTGCAAGCTTATATAAATAAATCATCTACATTTGCATTTTTTTGTACCTTATTATCTTCAAACTCAATGTACTAATAAATTTTTGCTGAAAGATGTGTGTGTAAATTTCATTTGTATTGGGTGGGTCACTGTTAACTGATAAGGTGATAGCTGGATCAGGAAATGGACTCTAGGCCAAGGGGGGTGCGGTCACACTTGCATGGATTATAGGTGATAGTTGCAAGAATGGCAGGGAGTAATCAGTTGGTCGATCATTCTTTGACTACTGGCTTTTTTCTTTCCTTCCTTGTCCCTACACAAAATCTGTAGAAATGGACACATGCTCTAACCCATTCCTAGTGCTAACTCCTGCAACTACGGTTCGCCGAACACAGACATGCTGCTGAAGCTAACATACGACACCAATCCTGACTTCTTCTTGTTTTCTATAGTTCGTCTCATGCTGATGCCTTGAATTTGAATTGCTTGCTTGCCATTGTGAATTTAATGCGATTCTGTTCATGCTCTTGAATTAGAATTCTATTCATGCTCCTGAATCAGATGTGAATAGTTCCTCAAAATTTCTTTGGAATCGAAAATATCTGGCACATGGTTATCAAGTCATTTGGCCTATGTTCTCAACCACATCTTTGAATCCAAGTGATTCAAATATCGACGCAAAACCAAATTTGTAAGGATTATCTCTAGAACCTTTCGACATCATTAACTCACATAGGAGAAAGAGCAGAATCTGATTTTCTAGTTTAAGTAACTCTCGCTGGACAGAGATACACTGTGAAACCCTAATCACTATATTCCATGAGACCACATCCCCCCCTTTTTTGTTGTTAGTCTCCCAAAAACTACTATGGCAGAATCCATGGCACCACATTTGGAGTATGAAGAAACCAAAGCACTTCTCATAGTGGGGACCAATTCTAGTCCTTCTTTGATGACCAATGAATGAATCTGGTGGCCGTAGGAGATGTTTTTAAAGTTTCTGCAAACACTGAAAATGTTGGGGTAAGTAAAAGAATCCACTCTCAGACCCTGATGTCACATTTTAGAAAATAGTTGCAGGGCATCCTGGTTGTGGCCGCGCTGCTCGTGGTCATCAACACAGAAACCTTGCTATATTCTTGATTATATTCAGTCTTTCCATGGTTGCAGCGAAGGCCAAGTAGAAGGTGCTAGCAGCATCCACAAGGGTGAGAAAATTGGGTGCCGGTAGTGAAACGTTTGCGCCACCAACAAAATGCATAACGACAGTGGGAACTTGCATAGAGTGGATCCTCAACAAACAATGAAAACATGGCCAAAAAGGCATTACAGAGTGCATTATAAGTGGGCACAACGAGCCATGTGATAGACATGCCACAGTTAGTGATGCCAATAGTGCTAGTGGTAGTGTCCATATGGAAGAGTTTGGGCAATTACGGTAGCCAGGCACTAATTGCTCATGCTGAGGCCCTCCAAACCCACATAGCACATGAGATGTTCAGTAGAGGTGTGGACACAACTGCTCACAGTGCTACTAATGGCCTAAAGATGAGGATGCTGGAGGTCTCCATGTGCATTTCCGGTCCACCAATGTTTCTCTGGTTTATTTGCCGTCTATTTCCTTTAACAGCTTACTGATAAACATATTGCCTAATATTTTCCATTCTTTGATAAATTCGTATTTCTTTTGAAATTCTTTCCAAATTATTTGAGATAGAGTGCAGATGCTTTGAACAAATATCAGTAGCCTGAAACACTGTTTTCTACTACCTTTTCCCTAAGGATAGCTCCTGCTTGTTCTTTACCAGTATCCAAAGACTTGCCAGTTATTTTATTTATTGTTTTCTTTCATTCCATATTTTAGCTAAACGAAATGAATGACAGGAATCAATACCTTTTCAACCTACATCTTGCCATTTCAAATAGTTATATTGAAATATTTTGGAGGTCTCAATCATCTCGTATCGTTGTTCCATGAAATGGCCAAAATGTGCCAACACATAGTTAGAAATAGTGGACCACAGTTTAGTAGCTAGGAAATGGAGCATTGCTATCATGACATAGGCATTAAGTAGTCTTTCTCATCACCTTATTACCCTCAAGCCAATGGACAAGCCAAAGTAAGAAAGAAGGGCATCATCAACTTACTCAAGAAAATGCTAAACAATAGTAAGCACAAGTGTCATGAGTGGCTTGTTGATGCACTATGGGCCTACAAAATGACATACTAGACCATAATAAGTGTAGCCCCATGTAGCCTTGTTTATGGTTTTGAAGTTGTTTTACCTCTTTAAGTGAAGGTACCTTCACTCCAAGTGGCCTTATCAAACTTCATTAACAATGAAAAAATAAGGAACTACGTTCCATGAACCTAGAATTAATGGAGGAGTAATGTGTACAAATGCTTACTCAAATCAAGTGCTACTAGGAAGGGGACCTAGTCCTTAAGGCTATCTATGAGCATACAGACAAATTCTTAGCCAACTAGGAAGGGCCTTTCTTAGTCACTAAAGCCTATGGCAATGATGCCTACTAGATAGCAAACATGAATGAGAATGAGTTGGCCAACTTATCAATCATTTGTAGCTAAAATCATGCTACATATATTTGACAACAATTAACAAGCAAGCCTAATTTCCATAGCTTTCCAAGGCCTTAAACTAGCACAATGGTCTACTAAGATATTAAACTAACACCATAGTCTACTAAGGTCTTAAACTGACACCATGGCCTACTAGGGCCTTAAACTGGCAACACATGTAATCTTTGATAGCCAAATTTTCCAAAGTATTCTACATGACCTTATGTATGTCATTGTAACAACTTGATTTTCTTACTTGGTTTTCTTGTCCTCTTAGAGTTGTGCTTTTAGGATGAAGACTAAAGCCATCATAGAGGTGCAACTCATCATGGTAGTAAGTTACCACATGACCTCAATGTGCAAGATTTGGTAAGTTTATCTTAACATGCCAAGAGTACATGTTTCATAGCATTTTTATTACCATTTCCTTGAGCCCAATCCCATAGCCTAATCATAACCTTCCTTACCTTGGATGATAATTTTGATTAATGTTTAACACTCATGCACCAGGGCCATGTGACATATCTTCGAAATGCTCCACTGTCAAGTTCATTGAATGTAACAAACTTCATTTAGTGAGAAACCACCTATTTCATTAACTATAACACATATTATTTGATGGGAAAATCAAATAAAAAATGGCTTTGGTAATGAAACCCAATGAATATTTCATCCCCACAAAAAATAGGGGAATCAAATTGCAAAGAAATCGAATGGCCAATGAAGCCTAAAGGACCAATCAATGGCTCCAAACATACAATGGGAGGATCCTAGTAGCTAAAGAAATCTTGAAATGAGGTTTTGGTTCCTAAAACACATTTGTTAAGTGAACCACACCTCAAAGTATTAAGTGCTAAGGCTTATTGATTAACCAACATGTTAGTGCCAAATCATAGCCATGATGTCAACATTTGGAATGGACTGTTAGCCTTCATAACCATTTCCCTACAACTTCACTACTATTTCACCATCATAACTTTCTTCCATCATCATAAGCACTCTTGGTTATGGTTCAACAATATTGAATCAAGCATGGAGAGAGAATGTTGGTGACAGGCCTATAGTGATGTTTTATATTCTTTGCTAATGTCTCTCAGGTCAATCCTCTAGATATTATAAAGAGGAGCCAATGAAACACCACCAAAATTCATGTTGAAATTCCATTTTCTAGCTTGAGGCAAAGTTTCATTATAAATGTAAGATATGTAGTCCATGAGTTGCAATCTTGCATACTTAAAATTTTTGAGGCTAAAAAATGCTTCAAAAGTTGTTATTTCCTCACTTCCCAAGTAGAAAAAGATGTTTGATGTCTATATCTAGGCTTGGGAAGGCTAAAAATGTATTGAGAATGGCTAAAATTGGCATTTCCATGGGTTTTTGTAAGGGTATAGCCCCAACTACGATGGAGCCATTTTTAGTAGACATAGTAGCTATAGTAGACAGTAGTGCTATAGTATCCAACATAGTCACCACCAACACCCATGCAAATTACAACATTGGGATTGTTGAAATTTCCATTTTTCCAACAATAGCCAACATAGTCATTAAAAGTCAAAAATTGCCAACATAGATAGCATTCTCCACTAGGCACAACACTTTCCAATGGATTCTATTATTTCTGCAAATTCCAACTTTTTGCACATTCTCCATCATGTTTGACATTTTTCAACAACCTTAGCATAGTTCACCAATGCTAGTATAGTGGGAATGGTGTTAGCGTAGTCAAAAAAATTGATTTACTATTTATAGTAAATGAATGGGTTTTGTGGCTATGGCCCATTTTGAACATAGTATAAATAGCAACTATGCTAAAAGTAGATGGTCGTTGACCAAGGACAATGTAGTAAGGATGGTATCAACATAGTCAAAAAATCTATTTACTATTTATAGTAAATGGATGGGTTTTGTGACCGTAGTCTAGTCTAGACTTACCACAAATAGTAACTACTTTGGGAGAATATGATTGTTACAACTTCATGATGAGTAATGAGGTACCCCTATGCCCAACCATATGAATCACAAGCATTCATGCACAATTCAACTGAATTCCATAGACCTTAAGTTCTTAAGTACACTGGTTTTAAGAGATGAAATCTAATCATGAAAATTATTATCTTCTCAACTATACTTGTGGAGCTTAATTATATGGTGAAGTACAATTGAGGCACATGATTTTGATTATTTTATATTTTATTTTTCTATGATCAAGAACAAGTTGAAACATAATTTAGAATCAATTTAACTTAATCTAATTATTGATCAATAGCTAACTATCCTAACATAGGTATCTACTCCCACTTTCTATGGACATCTTGAACACGTATAATGTCGTTGGTTTATTAAATGCTAAGTATACTAGGTTACCAAGAGTTATACACATGCTTGAAGCGGTCATACTTATATGCTTAATTAATTAACTATGATTGAATCTAATTAGCTTACTTTAGCTTAACTACTTAGAAGCATTAAAGGAAATTTCCTGAAACATTAAATACATAAATAAAATATTAAAGCTAGCCAAGTGCTACAATGTTTGATTAGAAATCTTGTCTTTATTTTCACACACACTACCATGCTCAAGTACAATAGTGCTAGAACAAAGATCTGTACACTCAATGACTCCTATTGCGGGCACTTTGAAAAAATATTCTAACTCTAGAGAAAACAAACTACCAGAGCTTCACTATGCTATGACAAAAATCTATATGAAAATTATGTGCCCAAGTGCTATATTTATAGGCCAGCATATATCTTGTGATATCAGATATTTGACATAGCATCTTGGGATCCGATATTGATATTTGATATCAAGGCTTCGATATCATGTATCCAATATCAGAGCACATCTAAATATGATTCATCATATCTCCATGATTGAATGAAAACTTATCTTGAAGTGAACAAAAGAAGGAACAAGTTTCTTACAAAATATTACGCAGGTATGGGATTATTGAGTAACATACAAACTGACTTAAATAGAATAAGCAAGTTCAAAGTGCTTGAGTATATGGATATACAATCTTTTATAAAATTGGATGTTCATGATAATAGAACTAAACACCCTAGATTGAATTAACATCCAACTCCCTTGGTAGCTAAAGAGTGAGGGAGAAGATCCAATGATCATGAAAAATCCTTGTTTCATGATGCTATTGCATCATCCTTGATGAAGATAGTCCTATGTCTAGTCCATGCTTCCCACTACAATCACAAAAAAATCATGGATTAGTGTGCAATGTGTAACACATAGCTTTGAAATATCTTATCTCGTCAATGATTACACTTGGCTAGGCTATGATTATGGTAGATTGATTTCATTAATAGTGTTAACAAGAAGGTTGAAAAATAGGTGAGATGGATAAGAAATCCATTAAATTCTAAAATGTTCAAACATGATGAAATGCTTGAAGAGGGTTTAAGAATTCACAATAATAGAAAGAGGAAATTTCACTAAAATTTTTTTTGAATATGTACACAATTGGATGTCATTGATGGGTAATGCAAAAGGATTTGATTGTGAGAATGTCTATGGGTAAAGAGCTTAATTAGCCTAGCCAAAAGGTATGCAAGTGGATCCTCCCCAAAGTAGGCATAGGCTTTTATTTCCCTTGCATAACTTCACATCAAGGAGTCTATGGGTCCCATGGATTATTAATGGTTACGAAAAGTTAAATAAAAATCTTGGAAGAAACTACCTAAGAATTTTGACACATCAAACCATGACATCAAACAGGAACATAAAACTAGAAGTGAGGTGATGAAGCATCTAGTGGATAATGTCGACTGGGCTGTGTTGACGAAGCCCCATCAATGTGGCCACGTCGACGTGGCCCCATCAACGCATCTTTCCACTTGTTGATGTGGCCTCTTCAATGTAGAGTTCATTCTCTGCTATAAATATGCATGCACCTGCCACATTTAGGCACCTTTTTGTCAAGCTGTAGTGAAGCTCTTGTAGTTTGTTTCCATATAAGTTAGACTATTTTCCCAAGTGCATGCTTGCAGTGTGATGCTTGTAATTGTATAGAACCTTTATTCAAGTGTGATGTACTTGGACATGCACCTGATCGACAATAAGGATCGAGATGAATTCATCATTACACAATTCACTTAGTTTTAATTGTCTAATTATTATTGTGATTTATTGTTTCCTTAGTTAATATTTCTTTACCATCATTTACTATTCCTATTATTAGATGCAGAATGAGTATGACTTAATCACAAACATTGAAGTGTAACTACTTGGTAACCTAGTAGCATATCTAGGAGTGGTTAAGTAATGTGCACTTGGTAATCCTAGAAGTAGTACATGAGGTTCAAGATGCATGCTAATGATTAAGGATGGATGATCATCACACTTAGGCTAACTTAGACTTCATTTCCTATTACTTATTAGTTTAATCAAGATTATTTTCCATTGTCTCTAGCAGTAGCCTAGTGTTAGAATTCATATCATACACCTCATTCTAGACTAAACCATACATGAGAAAGAAAATACTAGTCTAGGTGGGAACATAGAGAACTACGATCAACATGTAGCTATTTAGATACCACAACTAGTCTATCCATGGAGTTCGATCGGATCATATGTGAATGCTCATATTTGTATGGTTTATTGTAGGGTTACCTTGCCACTCATCATTGGCACTATTTTTGGGGATGGTGCTAGTTATTTAGATTAGTTACATAATCCAAGATCACTGTAACAAAGCCTTGATGATATATCTTTTAGAAAGATAGTAATTGCAAATAAGCCACACATAATTCATCACAATGTCTCTCTCACAAGACTATGACAATGCAACAACTAGTAAGGCAATTTATTGGAGAACCAATGAATTATATGATGATGAAGATAAAGTTTGGAGTACTCAATCTTATGAAGGGGTCTCCTATGTACATAAATAAAGACAACATCATCCCAACTCAAAAATTCATAACTTACCTAGTGACGATGAACCCTTGCTAGCCACCAAGAGCCTAATGCATATACAAGAGGCTATTCAAATATCTCGGAAGCATCGAGAGGAAAGCTGTCTACCCAGGCTTGATCTAAACAACTTTCCCAAGTTTTTAGGAGGCTATGATTTAGATCCACAACATCATTTACAAGACTTCCATTATGCCTATGTATGGAACAATATTGATAATGGGTGGAAAAAACTTAAGCTCTTTTCTATGACACTCGTTGGCCAAGCAAAAGTTTGGTACATGTCCTTAAGACCAAAATCAATTCGACATTGGTTGACAATGGTAGAACTATTTAATGAAAGATATCAAACCCATGCAAGAGTGTTAACCTTGAGGAAACAAATCCATGAATGGAAACAAGTGCAACATGAATCCTTGGACATGGTCTTAGAAAGATATTATTCACTATTAAACAATTTCCCAGGCCATGGATTCTTCAAGAAAATTCTAATGTACTATATCATGGATGGGCTATGTAATGAAACAAGGGAAACCCTAGGGATGTATGCCCAAGGTCAACTATACAAGCTACAAACCCACTAATTCCAAGATCTTATTAAGAGAGTAGAAAAATAAGAAGGAGAAATGGCTAGATGGGAGAATGTTAATAGCTCTCAATAGGACCAAAATCTCAAATTAGCAAAGGTCCATGATCATGAAGAGGAGAATTCAACTCACCTCAAGGAGGTGGAATCATCTTTGCCAATATCACAATCACTAGATGAAATTGAGGTAAAGATCAATAAGATGACATAATGGATACATGAAAAATGTAGAGAATATGCCAACACTATTAGAGGTAGAACCATGATGAACCAAGAAATAGGATAGAACACCACTAGACAATTGGAAAGAAGGGTTGACGAGAATAAGGAGGAGAACTCAATTGCCAGTCATATGTATCAAGGTAATATTTTCCTGTATGATCACCCTAAAGGTTAATTCCAAATCTTGTCACATTTACATGAGCACTGGTGAGGAATGTTATATCTAGATTTTGTACAAAAATATTGTGTCCAACCACAATGGCAAAAACCTTAGTCATGGGGGAGGCCACTACCAACTAGACCATACCCCTCGTATGTCCCAACACCAAATAGTTATTATGTTCAGCACCCTATTTCTCCAATGGGATCAACATCCTCTACCTCACCTCATCATTATCATTCTCTTGAGTACTATCCATCCATGTCCTCTCCAACAAGATCACCACCTCATGTGCCTTACACTTCTCCTCAATCTCAATGTTCTCATACTTCATCCCCTTCTACATTGCCACTAGTTGTGCCAAAAGGTGTTGCACCATAGCACCAACCCATGAATGTTACTTGTGCTGCTACTATCAATAGTAGTGGAGGTCCTCCACAACATTAGACGTGTCCTTTCTTTAGGCATGACTATAGAAAGAGACAACATAGTTTTGAAAGCATTGCATCCACCAACTCCAACACAAGCTTAATGTTGTGATGCATCTTCTCTCTCGAACACAACACCTCCTGTGACTCTATCTAGGCCATCAATTAACACTCCAACAACCATGTGGTCTAATGAATATAACTACATAGGGAGACATATCAATCCTTGCATACCATCTTATGGTCACATGTGCCATAGTGGGTCAACTCCTTATCAATTAACCACATCTTATAATTTGCCCCACTATGCCTACTTTAATCAAGTGTCTGAACCCAAATTTGGGTACATTCCAACCACCACATCAAAGGACACCTAGTGGTTTGGATATGATTGAACTCCAATGTTCCCAAAATTCTTGAATGCAAACCTTCCATTTATTAATTCTCACCATGATCAAAAGTTAGTTATGGGGGATATCCTCCATTCTAACAAGTAGAATTAATAAATGTTTTTTCTTTTCTTTAATTTTATAATTTTTTTTCCATTTTTTCATCTTTCCATTTGTTGTTTTATCTTTTTATTTGTTGTTTTATCTTTTTATTTATTTTTTATCTTTTTATCTTTTTATGGGTAATTTCATCTATGAATAAAACACTCATGTGACTCATTGGTTGAGGTGTTGTTCTATGCTATCACATCTTAGGTAACTAATTATTTGGACAACAAGTCCACCACATCCACCCAACCATTATATTAATAAGAGGTTCTACTTTGGATATGATGATATTATTGTAATCATGAAAACTTAAAAGTAATTTTATGCTCATTATGCATAGAGTGAAAATGATGGACTAAGAGGGAATGGTTAGGGTGTGACATCAAGGGAACTTGTGGATTCTTTTTGGTGACATTTGTGGGTGCTATCATGTAGCCTATTTGTACTAAGATCCTTGTAGATCTAATGAAAAATGGAAGTAAGAGTAATAAAGGCACTCAATAAAGAAACTAAATACTATTCCAGGGTCCCACTAGAAAGACATGCACCCATGCCTAAGGGTTGGTGGCTTCTTCAGTTCATTGATTGGAAAGGACAAAGTGCCAAAGTGGCTAGAAAGAAAAAGAAAAGAAAAGTGAAAGGAAAGATCAAGATAAAAAATGTGCTGCAGAGAAATTCCAAACCACTCCTCCTTGGGAAAAAATGCGAAGTGATCATATGCCCTGCTGTCATGGTTCTCTAATGGGTTCCCATCATTGGATGAAATAATGTGATGTCACTGATCGGAGGAAAGGGATTGGTCTTGATTTTGGAGTGATGGGCTAATGACACATTAATCACACCTGACACGCAAGATTCATTGTGCCCTACATCAGTTACCTCATGTCCTGATCTTTACAATCCCTTCTACAATTTACCTCATCTTGCTGTTCATGAATTTTTGACTCATGTCTTGTGTAGCATCGACCTCATACCTCATCACAGTGGTATTTACATGTGTGTGTGTTTTGTTGCAGTAGGATGAATTACATTTCACCCTTCTAGTGCCTACGGACATTTTTAGGGTGGTTAAGTAAACCTACTTTGGGGAGGACCCACTTGTGTAACCTTTGTAATTTACACTCATTGCACATCACCACCACATCATTTTATACCTTCCAAGTACTTCATTCTTTCCATTATCATCCTTTTAAGTCCAAGATTCCTATGCACCATAACATGCCCTTTTTCCTCGTTCTATTCATGAATTTCATTATCAGATTCTACCCCATTATACTTTTTGTACCTCTCGGTCTATTCAATGTTACCTTGGACCTTTCTAGTTACCCTTAAATCCGTCATTTTTGGCCTTGGAAATTTACACATTCATTAATTTTACTAACCNGCTTAGTCATGGAGGAAGGGTACCCTCCAAGTTGTGTGTAATTTTTCAAAATTTATTATCACTCGAAGGATATCATAAAGGGTAAATGACCATAGAAATTGTTAAACACATTTCCAAATCAATTTTCTCTCTTCACTCATACCATGAGAATTAATTTTTGGAGCCACCTAATCAAATTGAGCCTAATATCAAAAATTTTAGGGGATATTTTCATAAAATTTTCTAATTTTGAATCACATGAAACAAAAAAATGAATTCATTAAAGGCAAGAAGTAAGGGTATAAGTTACATTTTGTAAATAACCTTACTAATAGTCAGCCTCATGTGATTGTAGATGGCTCCTAAACGTGGATAACAAGGAGGACCCTCTCAAGGTGTGTCCAAATGGCCAAGGAGAGGTAGAGTCCAGGCATCTCTCAAGGAATGTATAGAATAGGAAGCACAATCATTTAACATCCATCAAGAGCCTCCTATTACTATGCAATTGGGACAGGCTAAAAGAGGAGCTTTTGGAGCACCTGAACAGGGACAACATCTCACATTGTTCCTGGAATGTGTTCAGGAAATCCACAAAAGGTCCACATCAGTAGCCATGATTGTGAAACTCAACTTTGGACCTTTCATTGAATTCATTCTTGAAGTAGTCAGGGACCAACTCAAAGGGTCCCCATTATGGCCTATCCTCTCTGAAAGTGGTGCTTGGTACTTGGGAGAGATGTACCAATTTTGGCGCAATAAAGAAGAAGGCACCATAGTTGATATTGGTGATGTTTCTATACATTTCTCTACCAAAGCCATTTCAAAAGTGTTAAATCTTTCAAATATAGGGTTGAAAATTGCTCACTTGCCCACTCTCTTTGATGTTGATGCATGAAAAATTTGGTTGAAAAGTATGTACAACAAGGAAGACTTGGCTTGAGAACTTACAAACTACTAGGAGTACAAGGACAAGCCTAGAGCCTATGAGGAGGAATGACAGTTGTTTGTAGCTTGGTATGTCAAGGTAAATTAGATGTTCCCATAACTACTTTGTCCATAGGATGTGCTGACTCCATCAAACATTGGAGCATCAACATGGATGATACAAGACCCCCGAACTAAAGAGGAAAAGCTCCAGAAACTCTTTTAGAGCCATCAACTTCTAAAACCTGGAGCACCAGACAAAGGGAAGAGGCCCATGGAGGAGCCACCATTGCCAGGAACAACATGAGTTCCAAAAATTTTGCATTCTACACTCTATGTCTGTGTCCCAATTTTTTTTTTAATTCCACACTATGGATTGAGTAAATTCCTAGTAGTCAATAATCCCATATCTATCCACTATGTAATTAATTATGCTTGTTCTTATTTTTTTTGACTCAAGGACAAGTTGTTATTTAGTTGTGGGGGTATGATGAAGCATCTAGTGGACAACGTCAATTGGGCTGCGTTGACTGGGCTCCGTCAACATAGCCACATCAATGTGGCCCCATCTATGCATCTTTCCACATGTTGACATGGCCTCGTCAATGTAGATTTCATCTCCACTATAAATATGCATGCACCTGCCACATTTAGGCATCTTATTGTCAAGTTGTAGCGAAGCTCTTGCAGTTTGTTTCCATAGGAGTTAGACTATTTTCCCAAGTGCATGCCCACAGTGTGATGCTTGTAATTATATGGAACCTTTATTCAAGTGTGACATACTTGGACATGCACATGATCAGCAATAAAGATCAAGATTACTCCATCATTGTAGCATTCACTTAGTTTTAACTATTTAATTGTTATTATTATTTATTGTTTCCTTAGTTAATATTTCTTTACCATTATTTACTATTCTTGTTTTTAGATGCAGATTGAGTATGAATTAATCACGAACATTGAATTATAACTACTTGGTAACCTAGTAGTGTATCTAGGAGTGCTCAAGTAATGTGCGCTTGGTAATCCCATAAGTATTACATGAGGTCCAAGATGCATGCAGATGATTAAGGATAGATGCTCATCACACTTAGGCTAGCTTAGACTTCATTTCTTGTTGCTTATTAGTTTAATCAAGATTATTTCCCATTGTCTCTAGGAGTAGCCTAGTGTTAAAAATCATATCATACACCTCATTCTGGACTAAACCATATGTGACAAAGTAAATACTAGTCCAGGTGGAAAGACAGTGAATTGTGATCAACATGTAGCTATCTAGATACCACAACTAGTCCATCCATAGAGTTCGACTGGATCATGTGTGAACGCTTGTATTCATATCGTTGAGTGTAGGGGTACCTTACCACTCATCATGAGGTGAAACATGAAAAGCATAGATACATGAGAGAGAGCATGGAATGGAGTTCTCAATTAAGGTTACATGAAGTCCCTTGTGAATTTTATCATTAAATGATCTAATAAAATCATTCTTTAGTCTAGATCAAAATCAACCATGTTTAGTCACTTTGCATCACCATTGTAAAACCAATCCACCCCTCTAAGACACAAGAGTGCTCTCACAAAACAACCATTGTTCCTTATTAAAGAAGAAAAGAGAAGTAGGGAGTGAGAAAGGACCTTAGTTAGAGGGGATGTTCACGCATGGATAACATGTCTTTCTAGTCCCATAACCAATTCTTGTAGCCTATTTATTTTGTCTAAGGGGTGTGCTTTGAATTTCCTTTATTTTTTCTCTCTCTCTTTTTTTAATGGAAACCACACCATGCAAAGACTTATTCAACTTCCTATTATTAGTTGACATGGAATGGTAAAAAATCCATGAAAACAAACAGGCACCCAAGTAAGAAGAAAAACATAAAGAGTACTAAATTCCCTTGAAGTCATACTCTATTCAAACCTTTGAATCCATTACAAATCTAGAAATTACCAGGGTTACAAGTTTGTTAAATTTTTATTAATGAAAAAGGGACTACACATTTCTAGATCAAGGAAAATCATAGAGTTTGTGGATTGGTGGATGTTGTGGATTCACTACCTATTTCTTGAAAAAGAAACCATGTCCTAATTATCTTTAATAAAGTTCAAAGCTAGAATCTAGCCACCAATAATCAAATAACTAGATAGCTCATGCCCACATCAATGAAATTACACTATACCTAGTTGGCAAGAAGGCATATTATTATTAAAACATAATAAGAAAATCACATCAAATAAAGGAAAATATAGAAGAAATTGTAAAATATTTAAGAAAAATAAAATGTATTAATAATGTTGTAAAATAAAAATTTGGAAAATTAATAATGTAAAAACAAAAAGATGTAAGATAAATAATGTTTAAAATAAAAAGCTGTAAAAATAACAAGGTGTAAAACAAAAAGTTACAAAATTGAAAAGTCGCTTATATAGTTAACTTGGATGGCCAATTCCCCCATGATTGAGTTGAAAGGAGGAGATCCAAAATATTGATCTTGGTTATCCATCTAATGAAATGTTTATTGCATGGGCTAATGGAAAGGTTTGACTTATTGTATGTTGATCAGGTGCTTCTTATTTACACTCTTAGGTTTGTAGATCAACATGGCCCTAGAAGGAAAAGTACTGTAAATGATATAAGATCCTTTCCACAATGATTGGAACTTAGTTTGTTGAGGCACATGTGTGGTGTTCCAATAGAGGACTTTATCTCCTAGTTGAAATTTAACTTTTCTAATTCTAAGGTTATGGCACTTTGATTTGAATGCCTTGTGTAATTCGTTAGATGATAGGGTCACTAATCGATTTTCATCTAGTAAGCTAAGATTTATTAATCTTTCTTTTTATGCTAGAATTAAGTCAAGGTTGAGGTAATAGGTTGTTGAAAGTGTACAAAGCTTGGATTGAATAGGAAGTGTTGGTAATTTTCTACACACTAGCTCATAGGGAGAATATCCTATAGGAAGTTTCTATGTTGAGCGATAGACCTAGAGGGCATCATTTTGTTTTGTAATCCAATATTTTCTATATTTTCTAATAGTTCTCATTAGAATCTTTGTGGTTTCCATATTGGTAACCTTAGCTTGATAATTGGCCTAGGGGTGGTAGGGTGTTGTGAGTTTATGTTCAACCCCAAAGCATTGCATAAGATTTTGAAAAGTAGTGTTTATAAAGTGAGTTCCATTATTAGAAATCAATGCATGTGGTACATGAAACCTATTTATAGAATTTTTTTATACAAACTAAGTAGCAATAGAAGATTTATAGTTGGTGATGGTTGCTACTTTTGCCCATTTTGTATAATAGTCAATAGCAACTATGATGTATGCCTTTGAATTTAACATGGATGTGATGGGATGTATGAAATCAATGCCCTAGATGTTGAATGGTTCTAGTGGTTGAATCCATTGTTTAGGTCCCTCCATTTGAACAATGATTCCACCATTTTGTTGGCATTGTTCACAAAAGTGGACATATTGGTGACCATCCCTGAAGATTATTGGCCAATAGTATTCTAGCATTAGGATTTTAATGGCCATGCATCTCCTAGCATAGTGGCCCCCACAAGGACCCTCATGAGCATCCTAGAGAATGCATAGTTGATCAACATCAAGGACACACCAATGAACCAAGCCATCGATGCACACCTTGTAGAGGTGTTCATTGATCTCTATGAAGCATTTTACCTAGTTAAGAAACTATTGTTTTTTCTAGTGGTCTAACCGTTGTGTCACTTCTTAAGTGAGAAGATAGGTAAGAATGTCATCATACCATTTAGGTTTAGTGGGAAATTGTTTAGTTATAGTCCCAAAAAAGAGAAGTTTATTAAGAAATAGATCAAATAGTGGGCTTTCTTTCTCTTTGTTGTCCCATTGCAATCAAGACAAGTGGTCAACAACCACAGTATCATTTCCCTTTCAATATACCATCATAAAATTGAATTCCTGTAATATCACTAACCAATGTATGACATGGGGGCTCACCATTGGCTTGTTCATCAAGAAGAAAATTGTACTATGGTCCGTGTGGACAAACACCTTATATCCAATCACATAATGCTTGAACTTCTCTAGTGTGAACACCACTATTATCAATTCTTTTTCTATGGTGGTGTAGTTTAGTTGTGCATCCAGAATGCTTTAGTTAGTATAATAGATGTAATATGGACATTTCTTACAATCCATCTAAATAAGCACATCTTCAAAGGCATAATTTGATGCATCTATCATAGCATGAAATGGTCTAGACTAGTCAGGTGCTTGTAGAATTGGAGTTTCTATAAGTTTCTCCTTTAGTTAGAATGCTTCTTCACATTCATTGGTTTAGAAAAATGGAGCATCCATCTTTGTCAGCTTAACCAATGTTTTTGTGATCTTAGATAATTTTTTTATGAATTGCTAGTAGTAGCTAGTGTGTCCAAGGAATGATTGAACATCTTTGATGATTTCTGGTTGATGGGTAATTCCTTGGATGACCCTTATTTTTTCAAGGTCTACCTCAACTCTTGCTTGTGATACTTGGTGCCCCAATACAATGCCATCCTGGATCATTAGATGGCTCCTTTGCTAGTTGAGCTACAAATTTGTTTTAAGACATGTTTTTAGTACTTGCTCAAGCTAGTCCAGGGCTTGATAAAATGTAGCTCCATAGGTGTAGAAGTCATCTAAGAAGACCTTCACACCACTACTAATTTGTATTTGAAAAACTCTTAAGACCAAGCATTGGAATGTAGCAAGAGCATTGCATAGACTGAAAGGCATCTTGCGATACACAAAAGTCCCCCAAGGACTTGTGAATGTTGTTTTGGCCTAATCCTGTGGTATGATTTGGATTTGGTTATAGCCACTATAACCATTTAGAAAACTATAAAAGAAATTCTCAAATATTGTATCTAACAACTAAGAAATGAAACACAATGGAAAATGGTCCTTAAATGTTACCATATTCAGTAGCCAAAAATTGATGCAATCTTGCCATTTGCCATCTTTCTTTGGTACAATCATGAGTGGACTAACCCACTCACTATCCATAATGGGGTAGATGAGCCCCACCTTGACGAGTTGCTCAATTTCCTCCTTGCTGATATGCTTTAGATTGGGATTCAATGACTTTTGTAGCTACCTCTTGGGCTTCATGGTCGGATTGGTGTAGATACAATGCTGACATATCCTAGGATCAATCCTTGTGAGTTTAGGATATGACCAAGAAAAAGCTATTGATCATTTTTCAACCATATTTAATATCATCCTTTGCTATTCTTGAGCAAGATTTGCATTGATTATTACTGACTTTCCATTTTTTAAGAATGCATATTTCATGTCGGTAGATAGAGTTTTTAATTCAAGGGGCTCTTGCTTGAAATTTTCAAGAATTTCCAACTCTCTCCACTAGGTGTCATCATTTGCATTATCATAGAGTTGGTGATGAACTTGCTCTAGTTCATCCATGCCTACAACATATGTGCATCTCAGGCTCTTGGTAGGTTCTATGCAAAGTTTGATGCTTTCAAGATTAGTGGTTAGCCGTTGGGCACCCTCCTGTTTTGTGGCTACTAGATATAGATACCTTTGAATATCTACTTCTAGTGCATAATACTTGCATGCAGAGATGGATGCTTGTTTCACTGACTAAATTTTTTATACACAGTTGCACCTAGTATCGTTATACATGATGCATGGAACTCACTTCTTCATGATCTTTTTTTTTGAGAGAATGTTTGGGTATGTATTACTGAAGTATGGTACACGAGTATACAATTACAAG
>MNCI01000996.1:187582-260513 GCA_015680685.1 Gnetum montanum
GATGCTCCTCGGTGTCCACGAAGTTTGCGGCTTGCTGGAAGCCCTGCATAAGAGCCTCACGCCTGCTCCAGTCCATCGAGGAATCCCCCACGTCAGGGTGGAATCTAGCAGACTTGCGTCTGATGTGGCGTCTGAGCTCCCCCCAAGAGCTCTCACAGCTAATGCCCAAAATGCTATACGGGCAGCGCCCCCCCCCTTGAGCCACTAGCGGGCGTTGTGCTGATGGGCCTAATCGAGTTGCCGTTGTCGTTGCTCTTCCTCCTCTTGCAGGCGCTCCTACTCTTCCCGGGCTGCCACCTCCTGGGCCTGCCGAGCCGGCTCCTCCTGACGCAGCTCCTCCCTGATTCGGTCCTGGAGCTCATCCGTGAGCTAGGCCCACAAGGTCTCCATCGTGAGTGTATGCTACCTGTTCAGCTGTTGTGCTTGTTCTTGAAGCTGGGCTTCGTGGTTGGCATGTCATTGGGCCAGGGTCTCGGTCCACCTAATCTCCAAAGTCTGTCGCTCGGCCTCCCGAGTTGCAGCGACCGCCTGCTGAAGCTCCGCCTCCCAATTTGGGGGGGCGCTGGGGGGGTCAGGCGAGGGGGCAGGATTGCGGAGAGAGGGGTCATGATCTTATTGAATGCATTTTCTTTAGATATTTTCAGGGAAATATCTCTAATGCCCATTCTTGCTTTGACAATACTTAGCCATGCCCTTCCCATGATGATTAGAAAGTACCCTTTGTAGTTCTTCACCTTGATTACTAGGAAATCAGCAGGATAAAACCACCCATAGATAGTGGTCATAATGACATTCACTAGTCCTAATGAAATAGTAATGCAGTGATTTGCTAATTCTAATCTAATATTGCTCTTCTTGAGAGGAGGTAGGTTCCACAATATATACATCTCATGAGAAATTAGGTTGACACTAGAACCTAAATTAAGAAGAGCTTTGCACAGTTCATTCCCAGCAATCTACAAATAAATAAAAATAATTTTAGGATTAGCTAATTTTCTGGGAATGTTGCTAGCCTAAATCTAAGTAGATATAGCATGGGTTAGCATAACAATATGGATTTGGAGTGGGATTTCATGTGAAGGGGACTCAAAGGAATTTGATATAGAGGGAGATGGAGAAATAGGGTTGCCAACTGCATATGTATTTAAGGGCTTAGGTGGACTATTGGGTTAGAAGAAAGGTCTTTTCTTTGATCTGGTATCCAAACCACTTGGTTGATGAACTAGTTGTAGATTAATGAACTCAGTAGTAGCATTGCATTGTTGTGGTTGAGTTGGAAGTTCACCTTACATAGATGGAGTAGGTGGTAGCTATGTTGAGGATGGAGGAAGATGCAGTGGAACAAGAGGAAGATAACGATAAAAGGTGGTATCCTTTCTTGCATGTGGAGAATGAGTTCGATAATAATCAGGAGGGTAGTAGTGAGGTTGGAAAGTAGAAACATGATTGGAAGAGTTATGTGGAGACAAAGGTTACTGAATGTAATACTCATATGGATCAAGTTTTTTGTAAGGATATTGCTACCTTGGTAGTGCTAGCACATATGGCTATGGTTGTTGCCATTGTTGGTACTTATCATATAGTTGCAGTGGAGTTCCACTTGGATAATACTATTGTTTTTGGTGGAACTACCTAGAATTGACTTGAGGATAAGGCAATCTTCTGGATGTATGCCTTTATGCTAGGTGTGGATTCAAGGAATACATCCTAGACTCTTGTAAGTGTGACACTAATGGATAACATCCCTTAGGATGTTCATAATGGTAGATGTCACACCCACCATCATTATCTAATTTGCTTTCCACAACTTTCTGTATTGTAGAAATCTTGATCTTACCTCTTTGATTGGCATGTTCAGCTTCCTTGTGCCTCTTGTAATCATGATTACTACTTTGTTCTTTGGACTCTTCAACAATTTTTAGGATAGTTTAAAATCTACTATCCATGGAGTCCCATAACTAATCAACCTTAGCCAAAATTTGAAATTGAAATTTTTTGAAGTGGAAAATATTTTTGATTTACCACTTCATCAAGTGATGATTCTTTCTCATTGGGAAAAAATAAAACCTCCCTCTTATAAAGGGAAGAATCACAATTATATTCCTTTGCAATTGCATGTTTCCTCAACTCTTTTTCTTCTTTTGATACTTGCTCAATCAATCATTGAATCTCATGGGCTCTTAATTTTGACAATCACCCTTGGGCATAGATGTCAAGAGTTCTCCTTATTTTAGATTAGAGCCCATCTATGATGTGGTGAAGTTGCTCCATTTGGGAATAACCATGGCTAGGACATCTATGCAATAAGGAATAGTATCAACCCATGGCAACATCTAAGGGTTTGTGTGTCTCTTGTTTCCCTCCTTGGATTTGCCTCCTCAAGTTTGACACTTAGGAGTATGTTTGATATTTGTCATTGAATAATTCATGCATTGTACTCCATTATTTGATAGATTCTAGTTCTAAGGATTGGTAATAGTTCTCTACTTTCCTAATGAGTGTTTGGGGAAATAACTTAGGTTTTTGCTACTCATTTTTTATATTTTTCAAGGCACATGCATCTTGGATAGCTTGGAGATGGTTCTACAGATCTGAGTTATATCCCCCTTCGAATCTAGGGATATTGTTCATATCTAGCCTCTTGATTTAACTATCTTTTACATGCCTTGTAGGGATTCTTACATCCTCTGTAATGTTAAGCATGCTTTGGATAGCATGCAAAGGCTCATTAATGCATTGATTCTAGTGCCTTCAATGACCTCTACTACCCCTTTGTTTATGATGGTGGGTTTCTCTCGAATGGCCATGTCCATGGTCTTAACTTCCTTGATGATCCCTTTGATCATTTTGGTCTTGTCAATTACCTCCATTGTGATTGTGCCCCTTGCAGTTGTAGTTAGAGCCAAAAGAGGAAGATGATGATGATGAAGGTGAAAAGGAAGGAGGACTAGCATTATCACAGTGCCTGCTACCCCCTCATTGGTGATTGTGGCCATGATCATGATCTTGTTTTCTATTTGCATCCTTATCCTAACTTGCCTCTTTGGATCCTCCTTTATCATTGGATCCATTCTTGCTAGAACCTGGATTATGAATGATGGATTGTAGGCTCTAGTTTTGACCTCCTTCACTGAAGTCAAAAGGAGGAATTTCATTGAATGGAAAACCTATACAGAAGGGTTCTCCATCATCCTTTTGGTATAGTAGGTATGGAAAATCATTAAACCACTTTCCCTTCATAGATTTGTAGCATTATTCTAGTTGTCAATCACTTAGAAATTGTGCCTCAATGGGATGATAATCCCTAGTGTCACTATTTTGGACAATGTACTCAGCATGAAGTCCTTAGAGACTCAAATGCACAAGAGCTTGTTGGAGCATCATAGGAATGGATTGATTTGGTAGTAACACAATGTTACCCTCCATGTCATACCATCATAGTAGTTCATCTTGGTGTAGGACGAAGGTGAAGTTGGGTACATACTCATCAAGATGAGCATATACCACTCTATATTGTTGGGACACCAGGCGATGTACTTTGTCAGACTTGTGAAAAGAATCACTCTTGTAAGAAGAAGACATAGTGTGTTAGAAAATAAAAAAAATGTAGTGTGCTTTTTGAAATTATTGTAGTTATTTTTATAAAGTATGATATGACTCTAGTGTTCATACAAATGATTTTGAATAAATTTGTACTAAGTCCTAGATAGTGCATGTAACAACTAAAGATCCTTGGCAAAGGCACCAATGATGAGCAGTGAGTTACCCCTATGTAGAACCATATGAATCATAAGTGTTTATGCATAATTAGGTTAAATTTTATAGACCTTAAGTTCTTAAGTACACTAGCTATAAGACATGAAATCTAATTATGACAATCATTGTCTTCTCAACTGTACTAGTGGAGCTTAATTCTATGGTTAAGTATAATTGAGGCACATGATTTTTATTATTTTATATTTTATTTATCTATAATTAAGAAAAATTTGGAACATAATTTAGAATCAATTTAACTTAATCAAATTGTTGATCAATAACTAACTATCCGAGCCCGCTTTCCATGTGCATTCTAAACAGGTATAACACTGTTGGGTTACCAAGAGTTATATGCATGCTTGAAGTGATCATACTTATGTGCTTAATTAATTAATTATGATTGAATCTAATTAGCTTACTTTAGCTTAATTACTTATAAGCATTAAAGGAAATTACATGAAACATCAGATGCATAAATAAAGTATTTAAGCTAGCTAAGGTACTACAAGGTTTGATCAAAAAGCTCATCTTTATTTCTATGCTGAGGTACGACAATGTTTGAACAAAGATCCATATACTCAATGACTTCTACTATAGGCACTTTGGAAAAATATTCTAACTCTATAGAGAAAAAACTGTAAGAGGTTCACTATGCTATGATAAAAAACTATATGAAATCATATGTCTAAGTGCTATATTTATTGGTCAACATATACCCTGCAAGATTGGATATTTGACATTGCATCTTAGAATATGATATTAGGTATTTGATATCATGGCTTTGATATCATGTATTCGATATTGGAGCACATCTAAACATGATTCATCATTGTACATTGACACCAATCTATCAACAATCATGATAGTTGTGCATGTTGGCGACCGTTTAGGACGCGACCGCCAACAAGTATCCTCGAACAGGATTTAGGTGTCTGCTGGTCTTTGGCAACACCAAGGCCCAGATACCTCCAAATAAAATCAGTAGTTAATGTGAGTATGTGTGTGTGTTGTTGCGGCATGCAGTTGTGTGAAATGTAACGATTGCGTTGTGTGTAAACTATAAATGACTTTAAAGAGATTCATCCAACTTTGCCAAGTACTGTGAGTTGTTGAAAGTTTTCTATTTTGTTCAACTGCCTAGTCTATGCCGTCCTTATAATACCTACTTATAACAAATAAAATTTTGCAAAAACATTTGAGCACAACTCCGCAATCTACTCCTAATTTTCCCCAGAGAAAGAGATAGTTCCACAAGAAAACTAGAAATAGAGCAAGATTCGATGGAAATAAGCAGAAAAGAAAAGAAAGCAGATTTGTGTAGACCTCAAATATTTAAACAAGGTAAAATGACACGAGTAAACACTTCGCAATAAAGCTATCCCAAATTCAATATCTACGAATTGTTCAAACTTCCAAGGCTCAAACAAGCAATATCTTCAAGACAATCCTATTATGCTACCAAAAATTGCTGCGTAAACTACCACGTACGAGACTCCATTTTGACTAGATAATAGATGTCAACGATTGCATTCAAACAGAACCTTTAAAAGACTTGACAATTTCTGATTGAAATACCACGAGAATTCACTTTAAAGATAAAAAGAAGCTATTCTGGTCCCATCAAAATACCAAAGATTTTCTGAACCCTCTCGACTACTGAATTGTTCAACGGCGTGACTACAAACAGAGGCTCTCTTACAACAATCCCAATAGCAGTTCCCACACGTTGCACAATAACGAAATTTACTACTAAAATGCTCTTAAGGCTTTTAAACACAAGCGCTTCTATGGCAAAATTTTAATAGAAATTTCTATCGGGCAACAAGAACAATAAGAGCAATCTAAAAATCCCAAAATTACTTGCCAAGGATGATACTATCTAAACCACTAGCTAAACAATTTAAACAAAACAAAAAATGAAATGCATAACTCACAGGACCATGACAAAGAGGCTGAAATCTTTATTCTAGCAAGCCATCTTGCAAGCAATCTTCTTTACAAATCTTCCAAGTGTGATGTGAGAAGTGATATAATCTCCCTTGATCCTTGAAGCCTTTTTATAGGGTTCAAAGGTAGGTAGGGAAGTTACATATTCAAAAATATCTCACCTAACTTCTCTTCCAAGTAACTTGGCCAATCAATTAGGAGCTTACTTGCCCAACAAGTTAGGAGGTTACTTGCCCAACAAGTTAGGTAAGTTACAACAATTTTGGGTGGTTTCAACCACCAAAGAGATAAAAATGCTGAATTTGACACGTGTCCCAATTAGTTGACAAGTGGCCATTGTGGAGATAAAAAGGCTATAGTTGACAAGTGGCCTTTTTAATGGTTACAAACATCATGGATTAAGGCTAGGAAGTTACAACTTCCACATAAAGTTACAATTATATAAATAAAAGCTATAGTTGGAAATGTCCATAAATCCCCCTTTTTATAAAATAGCTATACATATAACTTTATATATGTATATTTAGGAACAACATAAAGGTCAATAAATAGAATTTGATCATCTATCTCCCCTTGGCCATGTTGCAGAAAACTTTATATATTTAATCATATCTGTTGGGCTCATGTGTTGTAGACGCTGAAACTAGGGTTACAGCTTTCCGCGTTAAATTCTTGGTCATTGTGAACGTCGTTAATGTCATCTAAATTCAGGAGCAGTCTTTGGATATGCTGCCATTGACGACGCCTGAGCAGAGCCAAACTAAGTGCAAGATAATATGAAACGTGTGGTAGGGATGAATGGGATGGCTGATGAGGAAGTGCCCCTACACCTGATGAACCCTATTTTGCAGCATACCAATACAAAAATACACATAATCGTTACACTGGAACTCGTTGGGCTTCGTTTGCATCAACAAACTCCTGAACTTGGAAGTTTCCCCTCCTTGCAGAGCACGTTGCTAAACGAGTGAGCATTCGGTGGAATCCCAATTTCCTGCCAACTGGTGATGTGAATGAATTGCGCGCTGAGGTCCATTAAGCAAAGGCAAATGAAAACCAAGAAAGAAAGGCACTGCAATGGAGTAGGTCAGATGTGGAGGCAACGGTTCCAGGAATGTGACTTCGTATGTGGGCACCAGATTCCGTCTATCGAGTTCCTTCAACAAGCTGTTTTGCAAAGGTAAGGAGGACAAACCCTTACGTTTCAGAACTTCTCCATCTTCTTCAGAGATCTCATTTTCTTGCTCTGGTTGTTTTGCATTATTTTGGTAGAGAAGAAGAACATCTGAGAGAGGTTTTCTCAGAGAAGAAGACTGAGAAATCCTAGAAGAGAAAACACAGAGCGTTATTAGAGACAATATGCCGCCGACTGCAACCAAGCACAGAAGAGGCAGCACGCGCACGAATCCCAACTTTTTGGTAGGCAACAACAAAGAATTACAGATTCAACTGGGGGTGACCATGATGTCTTAGAAAAAAAATAACAATAACAATAAAAGTGGTCATTTCTAGTTTCTACTGCCCAGCAAACGTCAGATATCCACACATGAAGCAAATTAGTAGAGGCTTTTTCCCAACTGTGAAGGAGGGTAATGGAGAAGAACCCACCTGCAGAAGCCTGAGCTCCCCAATTTCTGCTACAAATCCCAGAACCAGGTTTCAATCCTCCATGTCTACACAACGGAACTTTCAAAAAGCAGAGCAGAGATGAGAAAGAATGTCCTTTTCGTTGGCTTCACTCTTCAGTGATGGTGGTGGTGCCGCCGCATTGGCAATTGACTTGACCAGTTCGGCCTCTCTATTTCTCTCTCTGTTTCTAGGTTTTGGCTTGTGACTGAATGTTACTGGTATAGAAGCAACCTCTAATATCATCCATTTCATGGCTGGGAGGGTCCAGTATCTCTTTCGAATGCTGCCTGAAAAATGACGTTTGGTTGGATTTCGGGTATTGTCTTGGGTTTGTGTCAATTTAGGACTCCCCATTCTCTTCACAATTTGCACAAAGCCTGCTCCATTAAATGGCCAAAATGTGCCAATAGTGCATAGGCCCAAAAATAACAACCCTACCCTATAAAAGCCCAATGTCAATGTCATTTTTAGGTTTCTAACTTTTTGCATTTCCTAAAGTCCATTTTCAACCTTAATTACATTTTTTGGTAATAGAAACTAGCACTAAGTTGGACATAGAGACTCCCATGTAATTGCCATTGTACCATAAAGTGAAAATTCATTTTCATAACCACGTTGCATACCTTGGTGGAAATTAATGAAAAGTTGCTAGAAATTGGAGCTAGGAAGAAACTAGATCATGGAATTGCAGTAGAACACAACATACCTTCTCCAATAGACTTCAAGCTCCTCCAAGCAACTTCTAGTGCCCTTGGCATAAAATATGTACTTCATGAACCTTATTCTTTATTTTCATTTAAATATAGTATTTTTTAAGTTGTGCAAGTTTTAATTTACATTTTCATTTCTGCATCTATTCTCATTCTAGATTTAAATCCCTCATTTCCATTTTAACTTCATTTCTATTTATATTTTCAAAGACATTTACATTTTCTTTTATGTTTACATTTTTGTTTTTATTTTCATTTCTGATTTTTTCTACACCTATGTTTATGTCTTCACTACCATTTCTATTTACATTCCATAAGTCCTTGGGTGATCCATAAGACTATTCAAGGTATCTTAAATCTCATTTTTTTGGAGGCCCTTGGGATTCAAGGTTGAAACAATTTCAATGCTCAAATATTTTGATTTTTCCATTCCAACAACTAAAATTTCTAGCTTCAACAATGATGTTAGTGGTAAGGGTTTTTCCAATGTTAGAGGACACTGAAAGAAGTGGTGATTGGTGGCATCATCAGTGTCTATGGGATGATAGGGATGATGATGATCCATGGAATTGATGGTGTCCACAAAGAGCTAGAGGTGGCGATGGTCTATGACACCATTGATATTCATAAATTATTAGAGGTGGCAATGATCCATGGTTCCAATTATGTCTATGGAGCATCAGAGGTCATGATGATTCATGATTCCATTAGATCATAAGTAGCATGGAAGGTAGTTGAGGACACACGTAGATGGTGAACATAGTAGGACATGGCGTGTGATAGGATGTAAACACTAGAAACCAATAGGCATGTAGACACAAAGATACTAAGCAATGGAGTGGTGGGTGGTGGCAAAGCATAATGTAGTAGGGAGATGCATGATGGTAGTGCATGTGATGGTAGCATGTGCATTAGCATGAGGTAGCAGGCATGTGTGGCACTTGGTGGAGAGTAGTAGCACTAGGTGGTCATGATCATGTGGAGCAATGGTTTGAGTAGTAGGGATTCAGAGGATGGTAGCCCTTACTCTATCATTGCATGGCCAACATTGTCCTACATAAGGCTACATTGCCCTCCTTTAGGGCCAACATGGCCATTGTTGGGCTTGTGCCTTGAAATTTTCTTTCTTTTTGCAAAAACCATTAACCTAGGGCTTGAGGTTGAACTTGCAACATTTGCTCTCTCTCTTTGTTATTTTTAAATTAAAAATTAAAAATTAAATTTTAAAAAAATTAAAATAATACCTTTTAAATTTTAAATTTACAAGTAACCTAAGAAATGATGTATCTCCAAAACCATAAGTCATATTTCAATGAAAATGGTACCATTGAAATCATTTTGGAGAGCACTACGTGTTCAACAAGAGATATCAATATTTTGGTTAATATATCAATCAAAAAATCATGAAAAGTAAGTATTAGCTTTATTTACTCATTAATTAACTTAAGTTGATACTTTCTCTTTTCTCTTACTAATGTTTTGGCTATTCTTTTATAAATACATAGGAAAAGTAGTTCTTGTCCATCCAAGCATAGTATTAGTGAAAGATTGAAGGATTCCTTTTCAAAGATTGCAACATTCTACAAGTGACATCAAGAATTTCAACCATTAGTAGCATGGCCCCAATGTGTTAAGCTTCTTCTCCAACTTCTTCTTAATCTTAAGCTTCTTTTGTTCCTCCAAGTAGCTCCTAATTGATCACTATACTTTTGCATCAAAATAATGTAATTACTACTTCCAATTTTTTGTGTAGTTTACTTGGAAAGAAGGAGTTTTAGTATCTTAAAACTTCAAAGTTGTCTAATTTACTTGTCTTCCTTGTTTTTAAAACATCATATTGCAAAGGTTAATAGTTGAATGGTGTAATTAGTATAACAAAGATGGAAGTTCTACTTCATAATTAGATTTTGGATAATCAACAGTCATTCCTTCTAATATTTAGATAGTTTTTAGTTTTCACAAGAGAGAGGATTCTTTAATTCCATTTGTTTTCTCTACTAAGTTTAAATTATTTGATCAACTTTAGGTCAGTAGTTTTGATCTTCGTTTTCTTACTTACATTTGATCTTCTTATTCATAATTTATAATTTGGAATCATTTTTTATGTATGAAAAGAAAAGAAAAAGAGTGGTAAAAATACATGGATGATTGATCTTTTTAGATGAATTTGTTAAAGACCCAATTGTAAAAGGTGGAGGAGGCAACAACTGTAGCGAAGAGTATTAGTAAGTACATGAAGAAATTGTGTGGAATCTTAGTGGGATGAAAAATAGTGCTAAGTAAAAAGGATGCCACTAATGAAGAATGAGAAGTAAAATTGAAGATATTTTCAAATTTCCTTGACAAGTTCTAGAAAAATTAATGATCATTATTGTGCATTCTAGTCTTCTTATTCTGCATCTTCCTAATTTCTATGTTTTGCTTCTTCTTTTATGTGTATTCTTGGATGTGCTTCCGTTTCTTATAATAATAATAATAATAAAATATTATTTTCTTTTACTTTGGCTCCTAAATCATGATTTTCTCTAATACCAAATGTGACATCTTGTTCTCAAATGTCATAAAAACCACTATCATTCATCACTTAATTCATCGCATTCTTAAGTAATATAATGAAAATATCATAAAATACTTTCATAAAAGAATAATTGATAAATGAATAACTGGTACTTGGAATAGGAAGGAAAAATAGCAAAAACATTTTATTAATAAGAGAGTGTACTGTAACACCCTCTCGATTATCCTTCCATGCCACTTAAGCCTTAGAGGAAATTTGGCACTACCACCATGATTAGGTTGTCAAGCTGAAGGGGTGATCAATCCCTTCTTGTCCCACTTCACTCAAGGCTCATCACTTGCCTTTCCTAGCTTCACAACTCCATGCTAGCATGACCTCTAAACCTAGCCTTAAATGTCATAGGTCAAATCCATTTTTGTGAGGTACATGAATAATAATAACTCTTCATAATGAGGCATCCCTTCATTTGAAGGTTAATTTCATTTTTATAATGCATGTCTACCCTTAACAAGCACTAGATCACTAGCTATTTTTGCATTTAGAAAGTTAAAGCTTCTTTAGGTTTTCTTATCCCACCTAAAATATTTTTTCTTCTTCAATAAAGAAAACATAGGTCAAAATATATCACTAAGAGATTTTATGAATCTTTAATAAAAACTTGCAAAACCAAGGAATGGTCTTACCTCTCCAATGTTCTTATAAGTTGACTAATTCCTAATAGCCCTAACCTTAGTAGCTCCCATTTGAATTTTATTTTTAGAAATCACATATCCCAAGTATATGATTTAAGAAATAACCTTTTTTTATATTGATTTCCAATTATGTTGCCTCTAATTTAAGACACACTCTCCTCAAGTGATCCAAGTGCTCTTCTTTATTGGAGCTATATATTAAAATATTATAAAAAATAAAATATAATACCTACCAATCAAGTCTTTGAGAACATCATTCAACAATTTCATGAATGTAGTAGGAGAATTTATGAGCCTAAATGGCATTATGAATCACTCAAATAGTCCATCTAGTATTTTGAAAGCTATATACCATTTATCATCAAGCCTAATCAGAATTTGATGGTAACCAATCTTCAATAATTTTTGCTAAAAATATTTGCATTGGTAAGAACACCAAGGATATCATCCATTCTTAGAATAGGAAACTTGCACCTCTTTGGCATAAGCATTACTAGAACTATAGAAGATAAACTGGATTCTCTAACAAAGACATTTGTAAGTAACTTGCCTAGTTGCCTTTGTAATTCTTTCCTATGATTTAATGTTGCGTAGAATGTTCTCTCATTTAGAATGGTAGCACCATGGATAAAAATTCAATATGACGTTGTACATTCCTCATTGGTGGAAATCCATCCAATTCCCTCTTAAATACCTTGGAAAATTTCTTTTTGAAGCCTAGCACACCTATACAAAGTTTTACCTATACATCATCATGGTTAGAAGTAACAATTGAAATAAAATCAATACCAAAACTAGCCTAATTATGTTTGTTAATGTATTTTCTCTCTCCTAGAAGAATTAAGGAATAATAAGCAAGCTTTTCTTCCTCTCTTCTTTAGTGATCATAGGAGTTAAATCATGAATTCCATAAGGTCTTGATTCACTCCATACATTTCTTTCCTTATCAAATTGAGCACTATTATCAAAATTCAAAGGTCTAGTAATAATTACATGAGCATAATCAATTGGAAGCATATCGCACTTCACAACATCATGGAAACTCCTAAGTTTAAATTTCAAGATACATTGTTTTGTCATCTCTAGAGAGAAATATCTAGATAAAAAATGTATTTTGTAGGGTCTTGGATGAGGATTTGTTACTAAACCCAATCTAGAAATTTTCTTAGAAGAAATAACATTTTTTTGGACTCCTTTATTAACCAACACATGGATCCATTTCCAAATAAGTAAACATATAGTGTTGACTTTTGGTATATCAAAACCTTAGAAAATGAAGAATATAGAAATTTCCTCATGAAATCTTGTAGAACTATGAAAAATAAAGATGAAGAGCATGATGAGATCATGACAACAACTTAATTAGTATCAAAATAAGAGATTGGAACAAAGAGTAAGTAGAGATCAAGATGAGAGTTGCATTGGTGAAGTCTTAATTAAGATTACAAGAGTTTTAAGAAATCACAAGGATGCTTTAAGCCTAGAAGTCAAAAGAAGATGTTCTAGTATTTGCAAAGATCCTAAAAGATTAGAATATGTCCTAGAGGTAGAGCTTAGGTTTTAGGGTAGATATCCCACAAAAATAAGAGATGTCCCAATGGTACTTGAGACATCTTAGCTGGAATGTCCCAAGTGAGACTTTTCAATTTCCAATGGGGCATCCAATCTACAAGAGACTAGAATTTAGTAGAATGTCCCAAGCTTAAGTGAGATGTCCCAACTAGCCATTTTCTAGTCATTATACAAATTCCAATGATTATTTGATAAGGACAGAGGTTATAAAAGAAATAAAATATTTTTAAAAAAGATAAGCACTATTCACATGAATATTCATTCATTCTATACATCTTGTGAACTGATTTATTCTTCAATTCTTTGTATTTTATGAGTTGTATTTTGTATTATGAGATCCTCACAGAAAGAAATTTGTAAAGTGTAGTTACATTCTCTCTTTGATTCATTCTTTTCTCTTTGTATCCCTATGATGTTGATGTGCTTCTTGTGGAAAGGCATCATCTTTAAGCTTGTTAGGACCTTGTGAGGTAAATTTGAGGATAGGTATAGTGAGATGCATGAGGAAATTATACTTAAGCTTATATAAAGTTCATGAGGAAATTATTTGTTTAAAAAGTTATAAGAAACTATATATAAGAAAAAAGATAAAATTTATGAACTTTATACTATATATTCCACTCTAACTAGAGAACTCATAGATGTAAAGGCTAAGGTTCAATTACTAACCCATTTATATGAGTAGAAGTGTAGCGACTCACGAGATGCAAGGTCTAGTAAAAATCTAGAAGTGTCTTAAAATTAGCACTATGATGAATATTTTGAAGAGGCTTCTCAAAATGATACTTACACAAGTTTAGTATCATCTAAAAAGGGAAATAATGCTAGGTTTGAGCATCCAATCCAAATTAGAGATACCATATATTTTTGCTATGAAATGTGTGGGCATGAGAAAACTTATTTTCAACATCTAATAGAGCAAAGTAATGTGGCTACTTGGTCTTGTCTCAAAGAGCCTAATAGGTGTGATTTGCAAACCAGAAAAACTTGGAAAACCAATGAACAAAAGGAAGAGATGATCACCGATGATATTGAAGGATTAGAACCCATAACCATTAAAAATTATAAATCCTATTATTTCAAAAAACATGAGCATGAAGAAGTAGCAACCTCAAATAAATTTGGAGATTCAAACAAAGACGTTGATGGAAAAAATGGTAAGAAATAATTGCAAGCTAGAGAGGTACTCTATGATGGGGGATCTCATATCAAACTTCAGTAATCATGTCCATGATTAGAAGCAAGTAAGGGAATTAATAATAAATTTCTATTCCTTGGCTAGCTAAACTTAGTTTAGATTAGTTTACTTTGCTAAATGATAGTAGTTAGAAAATAAGTTTAATGGATGCTATTGGAAATCTTTGGATATTCAAAGTTAACCTCACTTGATCTTATAAGATGTTGAGGTACAGTTCAAAAAAAAATAATGAACATTGTATTAACTTGATCAAGAAGGTAAGATTAGTTTGCTTGTTACATTCTATAGGAGTAAGAATATCTCATTGGTATTAAAACATATATGCCTTGTGATCCAACTCTTATCATTTAGATATTATTATGTTCAACATTACTTGATAAGGATATAATATGTTGAAAACATATATGCCTTGTGATCCAACTCTTATCGTTTAGATATTATTATGTTCAACATTACTTGATAAGGATATAATATGTTGTAGTTCCATCATTTTGGTCCTAATTTTTTTTAAGGGATTATGGTAAAATCAAGTGTTTGGGTCCTTGATTGCAATCCATGGACTTTGTAGTAAGGAAACTCTATTACAAACAAGGAAGGATTTATCACAAGGACTCTTCTATTTAAAATATATCTTGTTAAACATCTAGCTAGAGATTGTTGTTGCTACTTTGATAATTTGTAATTCAATGATTAATCTTTGAATTTTATTTTTTGGTAAAGGATACCGCTAATATGAGACTTTGGTGTGAAAAGTCTCCACACTTGATGTTATAATTACTATGTAGATGGTTATTGAGACAAAAATTACTGTTGCATCTCTACAAGGAGTAAGTTGATCCTAAAAGACTCAAGAAGAGAATTCCACACTCTCTAAAATAGATTTATTAAGAATATGTGAAGAAAATAAACATACATGCATGGGAAGCCTATACCTAATCAACAAGCTTCTTTTTTTTTGGGTCACTAGTGTAGGGGAAGTCTTTTGAGACTCTCACCAAAAAGATGCTCAAGTATCAAGTCTTCCCATAGAAAATTAGCAAGAATAAGTATATTCATATGTAAGGTAAAGTATCTAATATAAACATGTAAGTTAATTTTGGTCAAAATAACGTTGAATAGTTTACCTTGGGATATAATTCTTAATTTGGGTAATTAGAATTGACATAGTCATATTCAATTGTTCTATGGACATCTTTTTGATACGATCCTTATTAATTTTGATATTTTAAGATATCCAACATGATCATTCTTGTGATTATTAGATCTAAGGTCTTCAAAGTAATGCATATTATATTTACTCTTCTTATAATGGAATTGATTTGCATGATCTTTTTTTTGATGTCCAAAAAAGGGAAGAATATGTTGGTAAAGGCTATTCATGAGATATTGGTAATAGGGCATATATAGTGAATATTTATTGTGACTTGTTTTTTATTATTTATACATATAGTCTTCATACTCTTTTAATTGCTCTATATTTAAGTTTTTTTAGTTACATACCTTTTTCTATGACATGATATTTTAGAGATAGGAAACTTAATCTACAATGCTCAACCTTCTAATTAAGGCACATGATTTTTATTATTTTATATTTTATTTGTTTATGATTAAGAATAGGTTGAAATGAAATTTATAATCAATTTAACTTAATCTAATTGCTAATTACTAAGTAACTATCCTAACATAAGTATTTGATCCCACTTTCCATGCACATCCTAAACATGTATAATGTTGCTAGGTTACCAAATGTTATGTGTTGCTAATGTTACCAAGAGTTATACGCATGCTTGAAGTGGTCATACTTATGTGATTAATTAATTGACTACAATTAAATCTTAATTAGCTTACTTTAGCTTAATTACTTGGGAGCATTAAAGGAAATTACATAAAACATTAAATGCATGAATAAAATATTTAAGCTAGCCAAGGTGCTACAAGGTTTAATTAGAAAGCTCATCTTTATTTTTGCATACACTACCATGCTCAAGTACAACAGTGTTCAAATAAAGATATATACACTTAATGAATTATATTTTGGGCACTTTGGAAAATATTCTAACTCTGGAGAAAACAAGCTACAAGATCTTCACTATGCTATGATAAAAACTATATCAGAATCATGTGTCAAGTTCTACATTTATAGGTCAGCACATACCCTATGATTTTTGATATTTGACATCACATCTTCAGGTTCAATATTGGGTATCTAATATCGAGGCTCCAATATTGCATATTCGATATTGGAGCATAACTAAACACAATTCATCATACCCACATGATTGAATGAAAACTCATCCTTGAGTGAATAGAAAGAGGAAAAAGTTCCTTACAAAATATTGGGCAAGTATGGGATTATTGACTGACATACAAACTGACTCAAATGAAACAAACAAATTCAAAGTGCTTGAGTGTATCAATACACAATCTTTTATAAAATTGGATGTTCATGATAATAGAATTAAACACTGGAAAAAATTGACATCCAACTCCTTTGGTAGCTAAAGAGAAAGGGAGAATATCCAATGATCATGAATGATCCTCATCGCATTGTGTTGTTGCATCATCATTAGTGAAGATAGTCCTGTTTCTAATCCATGATTTCCACTACAATCACAACAAAATCATGGATTAGTGTACAATGTGTAACATATAGCTTTTAAGTACCTTATCTTGTTGGTGATTACACTTAACTAGGTTGTGATTATGGTGCATTGATTCAATTAATAGTGTTAGTAGGTAAACTAAAGAATAGGATGAAATGGATAAGTAGTCCATTATTAAATTCAAAAAAGTCCAAACATGATGAAAAGCTTGAAGAGGATTTAAGAATTCATAATAATAAAAAAGGGAATTTTACTAAAAAACATTGTGAAGATGTGCATAATTGGATCTCATTGATGGGGAATGCAAAAGGATTTAATTGTGAGAATGTCTAAGGATAAATAACTTAACTAATCCAACCAAAAGATATGCAAGTGGATCCTCCCTAAAGTAGGCATATGTCTTTTATTGTCCTTACATAACTTCAAACCAAGGAGTTTGTGGGCCTCATGGATAATCAATGGTTATGGAAAGATAAATACAAAAACTTGGAAGATGCTACTTAAGAAGTTTGAAACATCAAACCAAGACATTGGACAAGAACATGAAACTAGCAGTGAGGTGAGACATGGAAAGCATAGATAGATGAGAGAGAGTGGAATGGAGTTCCCAACTAAGGTCACATGAAGTCCCTTGTGAATTTTGTGATTAAATGACCTCATAAAATCCATCCTTAGTCTATACCAAAACCAACCATGTTCAATGACATCACATCATCACTCCAAGACTAGTTCATCCCCTTGAGACACAAGAGTGCTTCCATAGAACAACCACCATTTCTAAGAAGAACAGAGAAGTAGGAAGTGAAAAATGGCCTTAATTAGAGGGGACATTTAGGCATGGGTAACATTTCTTTCTAGTCCCATAACCAGTGCTTGTAGCCTATTTAGTTTGTCTAAGGGGTGTGCTTTGAATTCCCATCATTTTTTTCTTTTTTTATTTAATATATGAACCACACCATGAAAAAACTTATTCAACTTCCTATTATTGATCGACATGGAATGTTAAGAAATCCATGAAAATACACATGCACCCAAGTAATCAGAAAGGTAAAAAGAGTACTAAATTCCCTTGAGTTCACACCCTACTCAAACCTTTAAATCCTTTCCAAATTGGAAACTACCAAGGTCATAAGTTCATTAAATTTTTATTAATGAAAAAGGAACTGCACATTTTTAGAACAAGGAAAACCATAGAGCTTGTGGATGGGTGGATGTTGTGGACTCACTCCCTATTCCATGAAAAAGAAACCATGTTGTAATTATCCATATCAAAATTCAAAGCTAAAATCTAGAAACCAACAATCAAATAACCAGATAGCACATGCCTACATCAATCAAATCACACTGTACCTAGTTGGCAATAAAGCACTTTATTATTAAAACATGATTAGAAAATCATATCCAAATAAAGGAAAATATATAAGAAATTGTAAAATATTTAAGAAACATAAATTGTAAAAATGATGTTATAAACCAAAACATTCTGAAAAATTAATAATGTAGAAAATAAAAAGGTGTAAGATAAAGAATGTGTAAAATAAAAAGTTGTAAAAATAATAAGGCATAAAACAAAAACATGTAAAAAAAGAGGAAAATTGAGGAGCCATTTATATAGTTAGCATGGATGGCCATCTGCCCATGACTGAGTTGAAAGTAGGAGATCTAAAATATTGAGTGTGGTTGTCCATCTGATGAGGTGTTTATTACATTGGGCTTCCTTAGGCTTACGGAAAGGTTTGACTTGTTGTATCTTAATTAATTGTTTCTTGTCTAGCCTTTCAGGTTTGTTGATCAACATGACCCTAGAAGGGAAAGTTTTGTAAATGATATAAGATCCTTCCTACAATGTTTGGAACTTAGTTTGTTAAGTTACATGTGTGGGGTTCTAGTAGAGGACTTTATCTCCTAATTGAAATTTGACTTTTCTAATTCTAAGGTCATGGCATTTTTTATTGAATGCCTTGTGAAACTCATTAGATGATAGGGCCACCAATTAGTTTTTTTCTAACAAGTTAAGATTCATTAATCTTTCTTTTTGTGCTAGACTTAAGTTAAGGTCAAAGTCATAGGTTGTTGAAAGTGTATGGAGCTTGAATTGAATAAGAAGTGTTGGTAATTTTTCATACACCATCTCATAGGTAGAATAGCCTATAGGAAGTTTGCATGTTAAGTGATAGGTCCAAAGGGTATCATTGAGTCTTATACTCTAGTTTTTCCTATATTTGTTGATAGTTCTCATTAGGATCTTTGTGATTTTCTTATTTGTAAACTCAGTTTGACCATTGGCTTGGGAATGGTAGGGTGTTAGTTTATGTTCAACCCCAAAGCATTGCATAAGCTTTTGAAAGGTAATGCCTATAAAGTGAGTTCCATTATAAAAAATTAATGCACATGGCATACCAAACCTATTTACAACATTTTGTTGTACAAACTAAGTAGTAGTAGAAGATGTACAATTAGTGACAGCTATTGCTTCTACCCATTTCGTACAATAGTCAATAGTGACTATAATGTAGGCCTTTCCTTTTGACATGGGCATGATGGGATCCATGAAATCAATGTCCCATATGTCAAAGGGTTCCAATGGTTGGATCCACTATTGAGGTTCCTCCATTCAAGTAGTCATTCCACCATCTCATTGGTAGCATTCATAAGGGTGGACATATTTGTGAGCATCCTTGAAGATTGTTGGTCAATAACACCTTGCCATCAAGATTTTAATGCATGTGCATCTCCTAGCATAGTGGACCCTGCAAGAACCCTCATGAGCATCCTAGAGAATGTTCAATTGATTAGCATCACAGACACACCAATGAACTAGGCCATCAATGCACACCTTGTAGAGGTGTCTATTAATCACCATGAAGAGTTTTACCTAGTGAAGTAACTATTGTATCTTTTGGTGGTTCAACCCTTGTGGAATCTCTTAGATGTGAGGATAGGTGAGAATGCTATCATACCATTTAGGCTTAGTGGGAAATTATTTAGTTATAGCTTTGGAAAAGAAGAGTTCATCAAGAAATAGATCATTTAGTGGGCTTTTATCCTCTTTTTTATCCCACACAACCAAGATAAGTGATTAGTGACCACATTCTTAGCTTTCTTTTAGTCTACCATTGTAAGATCAAATTTTTATAGGATCACTAGCCATTGTATGACATGGCGTCTCATCATCATTGGTTTATTCATTAGGAAGGAAATTACACTGTGGTTCATGTGCACAAATGCATTAGATCCAAGAACATAATTCTTGAACTTTTCTAGAGAAAACACCATGATCATTAGTCCTTTTTCTATAGTGGTGTAGTTTAGTTGTGCATCCACAATGCTTCATCTTGCATAGTGGATGTAATATGAACATTTCTTATTGTCCATTTGTGTAATCACAAATCCCAAGGCATAATCTGATGCATCTATCATAATATAAATGAGTTTGAACTAGTTAGATTCCTATAAAATTAGAGTTTCTACAAATTTCTCCTTCAGTTATTAGAATGCTCTTTCACATTTTGTAGGTTAGAAAACTAGAGCATCTTTCTTTGTTAGCTCAACCAATGGTTTTGTGATCTTAGAAAAATTCTCTATGAATCATTGGTAGTAGCTAATGTGTCCAAGGAATGATCAAACATCTTTAACAGTTTTTGGTTAATGGGTAATTCCTTGGATGACCCTGATTTTCTTAGGATCTGTCTCAATTCTTGCTTGTGATATTTGGTGTTCCAATACAATGTCCTTTTGGGCCATCAGATAACTCTTTTGCTAGTTGAGCCATATATTTGTTTCAACACATCTTTTTAGTACTTGCTCAAGGTGGTCTAGGGCTTGCTCAAATATAGCTCCATAGCTAGAGAAATCATCCATGAGGACTTCTACACCACTATCGATCTACTATTGAAAAATTCTTAAGACCAAGCATTGGAAGGTAGTAGGGGAATTTCATAGAACAAAAGGCATCTAGTAGTATGCAAAGGTCCCCTAGGGACTCATGAATGTTAGTTTGGCCTAGTTCTCTAGCACAATTTGGATTTAGTTATAGCCATTATAACCATCTAGAAAATTTTAAAAATCAATGCCTAGATATTGTGTCTAACACTTGATCAATGAATTGGAATAAAAAATTTATCCTTAAATGTTGTCATATTTAGTAGCTAAAAATTGATGTAGACTTGCCACTTTTCATCATTCTTTATCACAATCATGAGTGGACTAACCCACTCACTATCTATAATGGAATAGATGAACCTCATCTTGATGAGTTATTCAATTTTTTTCTTGAAAATTTGCTTCAATTTGGGATTCAATCATCTTTGTGGCTACCTATTTGGCTTCATGGTTGGGTCGATGTAGATATGATGCTGGCATATCCTAGGATCAATCCCTATGAGTTCAGGATCCAAGTAATGGATGCTTACCATTTTTCAACCACTCTCAAAAGCATCTTTTTCATTTTTTGAGTAGGATTTGCATTAATTATTATTGGCTTTCAAGTTTTTAAGAATACATATTCCATATTAGTAGGTAGAGTTTTTAATATTCCATATTCCAACTCTCCCTAATAGGTATCATCATTTCCATTATTATAGAGTTGGTGATGAACTTGCTCTAGTTAATCCATGCCTATGACATATACACATATTAGGCTCTTAGTAGGTTGCATGAAAAATGTGTTTCTTTTAGGATTAGTGGTCAAACACTAAGTGCCCTCTTGTTTTGTGGCTACTATGTATAGTCACCTTTGAATATCTACTTCTAGTACACATTATGTGCATGTAAAAATGGATCCTTGTTTCATTGACTAGAGTTTTTGCACATAATTGCACCCTATATAGCTATACATAATGCATGGAACTCACTTCTTCTTGATCTTCTTGAATGCATTTTCTTTAGATATTTCTAGGGAATGATCTTTGATGTCCATTCTTGCATCAATGGTGCTTAGCCATGCCCTTCCCATGATGATTGGGAAGTCCCCTTTGCTGTTCTCTACCTTAATTACTAGGAAATCAGTAGAGTAAGACCACCCATAGATAGTGGTCATAATATCTTCCACCATTTCCAATGGAATAGTGATGGACTAGTCTACCATATCTAATATGATATTGCTCTTCTTCAGAGGAGGTAGGTTTCATGTAGTATACATCTCATTAGAAATCAAGTTGACATTGAAACTTGAATCAAGAAGAGCTTTTCATAGTTCATTCCCAGAAATTTGCAAATAAATAAGAGGACTCTCAAGATTAGCTAATTTCCTAGGAAGGTTTTCAACCCAAATCTAATTATACATAGCATGAGTCAGGATAATACTATGGATTTGAGGTGGGATTTGGTTTGAAGGGGACTCAAAGAAATTTAATACAGTAGAAGATGGATGAGTAGAGTTACCAAAAGCATGTGTATTTGACTGCTTAGCTGGACTGTTGGATCAAAGGAAAGATATTTTCTTTGATCAAGTGTACAAACCACTTGCTTGATGTGCTAGTTATAGATTAATGGCCCTGATGTCATTGCATTGTTGTTGTTGAGCTAGGAGTTCATCTTGCATAGATGGAGCAACTTGTAGTTGTGTTGAGGGTGGAGGAAGATGTGTAGGAATAGGAAGAGGATAAGGATAAAAGGTGTCATCCCTTGTTGTATGTGGAGAATGAGTTTGTTAATAGTTAGGAGCATGATAGTGAGGCTAGAAAGTAGAAACATGACTACAAGAATCACATGGAGATAGAGAATTCTAAATGTAATACCCATATGGATTAGGTTATCTGTAAGGGTATTGTTGCCTTGATGGTGCCAGTGCCCATGATTGTGGTTGTTGCCACTATTGATACTACTCATATGGTTGTGGTGGAGTTCCACCTAGATAATACTATTATTTTTGGTGGAGATGCCCAGAATTGCCTTGAGGACAAGACAATCTTCTAGGTATTTTCCTTTGTGCTAGGTATGGATTCAAAACATACACCTCGGACTCCTATAAGTGTGACACTATGGGGTAACATCCCTTAGGATGTTCATAATGGCAGATGTCACACCCACCACCATTATCTAATTTACTTCTTACAACTGTCTCTATTATAGAAATTTTTTCCTTATCTCTTTGATTGGTACGTTTAGCTTCCTTGTGCTTCCTATGATCACAATTGCTACTTTTTTCTTTGGATTATTTAGTAATTTTTAGGATAGCTTGAAATTTGCTATCCATAGAGTCCTATAATTGATTAACCTTGGTCAAAATTTTTGAGGTAAATTTTTGAATTGGTAAGGTTTTTTGATTCATCACCTCATTAAGTGATGATTCTTCCTCAATGTCATAGAATTGAACCTTCCTCTTATGAATGGAAGGATCATGGTTGTATTCCTTTGCACTTTCTCATTATCTCAACTCTCCTTCTTTTTCTTGCTACCTACTCAATAAATTGTTGAATTTGATGGGCTCTTAAATTTGACAATCACCCTTGGGCATAGATGCCAAAAGTTCTCATCATTTCTGATTAGAGACCATTTATGATGTGGCGAAGTTGCTCTAGTTGAGAATAACCATGGCTAGGACATTTGTGTAATAAGGAATAGTATCAACCCATGGCAGAATCCAAGGGTTCATATGTCCCCTGTTTCCATCCTTGGATCTGCCTCCTCAAGTAGGACACTTGGGAGCATGTTTGATATTTTTCATTAAATATTTCAAGCATTGTACTCCACCATCTGATATATTCTGATTCTAAGGACCAATATGAGTGTTCTGCATCTTTAATAAGTGTCTTGGTGAATAACTTAAGCTTTTGCAAATTATTTTCTATATTTTGGAAGGCATGTCCATCTTGAAAAGCCTAGAGATGATCATGTTGATTTGAGTTGTATCCCCCTTTGAATTTAGGGATATTGTTTATATCTAGCCTTTTGATTTGACTATCTTTTACATGCCTTGTGAAACTTCTCACTACCTCTTCAATGTTAAGCATGATTTAGGTAGCAAGTAAAGGCTCATCGAGGCCATGATTTTGGTGCCTTCAATGCCCTCTGCTACCCCTTTGTTCATGGAAATTGATCTTTGTTGGACACTCGTGCTCTTGGTCTTGACTTGCTTGATGGCCCCTTCGATCATTTCGATTCCATCGATCATCTCCATCACAATCACACCCCCTACAATTGCGGTTGAAGCTAGATGTCGAATAAGATGATGACAAAGGTAAAGAAAAAGAAGGATTAGCATCATCATGATGCCTACTACCCCCTCTTTGGTGATCATGGCCACGATCACAATCTTGTTCCTTATCCACATCCTTGTCCTAACTCACATCTTTGGATCCTCCTTTGCCATTGGATCTATTCTTTCCAAAACCTAGATTATGAATCATAGACTATAGGTTTTGGTTTTGAGCTCCTTCACCAAAGTGAAAGAAAGAAATTTTATTAAATGGAAAATCCCCTAGAGAATGTTTCTCCATCATTTTTTTTGTATAAGAGGTATGGGGAGTCATTAAACCACTTTCCCTTTATAGATTTGTAGCATTTTTCTAGTTGTCAATCCTATAGACATTATGCCTCAGTGGGATAATAATCCTTGGCATTACTATCTTACACAATGTACTTAGCATGAAGTGCCTAGAGACCAAAATGCACAAGAGTTTGTTGAAGGATCATAGAAACAAGTTAATCCAGAAATAACACAATGTTGTCCTTCATGTCATGCCACCATAGTAGTTCATCATAGTGTAGGATGAAGGTGAATTTGGGTATGTACTCATTAGGATATGCATATACCACTCTATATTGTTGGGACATCTTCTAATGTACTCCATCAAACTTGGGCAAAGAATCACTCCTATGAGAAGAAGGAATATTGTGCTGGGAAATAAAAATGCAATGTGCATATTAAAATTGTTATAGTAATTTTAATATATGATATGACTCTAAGGTTCATTCCAATGATCTTAAATAATATTCACTAAGTCCTAGATAGTTCACGTAACAATAAAAGATCCTTGGCAATGATGGCAATGATGAGAGATGAGGTACCCCTACATCCAACCATGCAAATCACAAGCATTCACATGTGATCTGGTTGAATTCTGGTGACCTTAAGTTCTTAAGTACACTAGCTCTAAGACATAAAATCTAATCATGATAGTCATTGTCTTCTCAACTATACTTGCGGAGCTTAATTGTATGGTTAAGTATAATTGAGGCATCTAATTTTTATTATTTTATATTTTATTTATCTATGATAAGAAATAAGTTGAAATGTAATTTATAATCAATTTAACTTAATCTAATTGCTGATTAGTATCTAACTATCCTAACATACATATTTGATTCCACTTTCTGTGCACATCCTGAACACGTATAACACTATTGGATTACCAAATGTTAAGCATTGTTGGGGTTACTAAGAGTTATATGCTTGTTTGAAGTGATCGTACTTATGTGCTTAATTAATTAACTACTATTGAATCTTAATTAGCTTACTTTAGCTTAATTACTTGGAAACATTAAAGAAAATTGCATAAAACATTAAATGCATGAAGAAAATATTTAAGCTAGCCAAGGTGCTACAAGGTTTGATCAAAAAACTCATCTTTATTTCTGCACACATTGCTATGCTTAGGTATAACAATGTTCGAATAAAGATCTATACACTTAATGACTACTATTGTAAGCACTTTGGAAAGTATTCTAACTCTAGAGAAAACAGACTACAAGAGCTTCACTATGCTATGACAAAAACTATATCAAAATCATGTGTCCAAGTGCTATATTTATAGGTCAACACATATTCCATGATATTAGATATTCGACATCACATCTTTGAATCTAATATCAAGGCTCCAATATCATGTATCTCATATTGGAGCATAACTAAACACAATTCATCACCATAAGAGGAGATATAGAAGGATCCATGGTGATTCTCCTAGTTCCTCATCTTTCTCTTCCCCTTCCACATCTAGTTTTGACAAAGATGAACATAGGTATAAAGATAGAGCTCTACCAAGGAGTCAAGATGACAATAGAAATAGAACCTAACGGCAAGATCAAAGACATCAAAGTAAGCATAGATGAGATCATGAATATTAGACAAATAGAAATATAGATTCTCACCACAACATGTTTGATGAAGATAAACCATTGTTGGCTACTAGGAGCCTAACATAGATTAGGGAGGCATTTCAAATATCCAAAAGGCATCAAAGGGACAACCACATCAAATGGATTGATATGGATAACATTTCTAAATTTAGGGGAAGCTATAATTCTAATTCACAACATCACTTACAATCCTTCCATGATGCTTATGCCTTGAAAAATATTGAATGTAATTGGAAAAAGATCAAGCTCTTTCCTAGGACACTAGTAGATGAAGCTAAAAGTTGGTATAGATAATTGGAACAAGATTCAATCCTCTAGTGGTCCAAAAATGCTAGAACTATTTAATGAAAAATATCAAACCAATGTGAGAGTGTCCAACCTACGAAAACAAATCCAATGTTGGAAGCAAAAAAACATGAATCCTTGGATGTGGCCTTGGATATTTACTATTCTCTACTACATAGATGTTTGGCCATGATTTATCTTAAAAATAGAAAATTTTCCACATCATATACAAGTTTAATTATAAAATTGAAGATACCCTTAGGATTTATGCCCAAGGTTGATTATAAAAATTAAAAGCCCATAAAATACAAAGGCTAATCGAATAGGTGGTAAAAGAAGAAGGAAAGCTATTTAAATGAGAGAATGTAGAGGAATATAATTTGGATCTAACTCTTCAAAAGAAGGAGGTCCATATCTATGATGAGGAAAAATAATTAGATCTCAATGAGGTGATTTCATAACAAAACTTACCAATACAAAAAAGTCTATTAATGAGCTTGAAGCAAGGCTAGATAAGATATGGGAGTTGATGAATGATAAAGTTATAACTTATGTAAAAATTGTGGAGGAGAGAGTAACACAATAATAATCAAGTGATCAAAATAAAAGGAGGAAAAAGAACCAGGAAATAGGTAGGAACACTTATTGGCCAAAATAAAAAATGGTTGTAGAAGAAGAGGCTATAGACTCAACCACAAAAGAGGATGATGGATGTGACATCTACTTATATGATTATCCAAAAGGCTATTGCCTAGTTATGTTGCATCTATATGAGTATTGGGCCTTTTCCTTGAATCCCAAGTTCATACAAAAGCATATGCCTAGGAATTTACCTTTCTCAGAAGGTAATTATAGACAATCCTACATCCAATCGTACTTTCCTAGTGGAACTTCTTACTAGCCTTAACACTATCATCAAACATAGTGGAAAAACACACAGTTGTGGGAGAGACCGTCATTAAACCAACACTACCCTTACTACCAGCATAACTTGTATGGATATTATGTTCAACAACTTGTTTCCCTAACTAGTTCTACTTCCTCTACCTCAAATCACTATTACCACTCTCCCAAGTATCATCAACTTGCAACATCTTATGAAGGATCACCACCTCATGCCTCTCATCCTTCATCATATTCTTAATATTATCATGCTTCCCTCCACCATATGTTACCACCAATAATACAAAAAGGTTTAATACCACAACATCAACAAAAATAATACCACTTATACTATAAACATACATGGAAATGATAATGCTAGTATATCTCAACCACAACCTCAAAAATGTCCTTTCGTTAGGATGGTTTTCTCACATGGGCACAAAACTCATAGACCTAATGATATATCAAGACCAACATAAGGCCAATCTGGTGTAATAGCCTTCCTTGCCAGAATGATGTCTCAAAATCCTATGGAAGAGCCAACACCCATTACCATTCTAACAAGATAGAAACAATAAACCTATCACTGTGGAGAGATAGAAGAATGCATGCATCACTACTAATAGTAAAGGATGTAGTTGTAGACTAAAAGTTTGAAATATTAACACAACCCCTATACCAACCCACAAACCATAAAGTTTAGAAACAAGTGTGTGAGCAAAAATTAGTCTACATAGTAGCTACTAAACTAGGAGACAACTAGTGGCTTGAAAATAAGAATATAAAACTGTTTCAAAGATGCATAGAAGAAATTGATCAACTTATTAGTTCTAGAATTAAAAAATGGACCAAATAGAGGACTTAGACATATATATTACACTTTTATTATACACCAGAAGAACTTATTAAACACAGAGACTCAAGAATTAAAATAGAAAATTAAGAAATAGAAGCAAATACATTTGGATTCCCCAAAATGGAAATACCTTCAAGTCTAGATGAAGATACATCTTTGAATGATCCAAATGAGACTATCACCAAGGTTAGATGTGCTACCACATGATCTATTAAATTAGTAATGGTGGTGTTTGGGGTTTGTGTGGTCCATCTCCTAAATGTACAACCATAAGATTGGTCGTGGGGAAGATGCTCTATCCTAGCTCAAGAACTAATAAGTTCTTTTCACTTTTTTATTTAATAATTATTTATTATTTTTGTATTTCTTTTAAAAAAATTTTATTCTTAATATCTTTCCATTTCCTAATATTTTTCTTTTCTTTTCTTTATGATTTTCTCTTTTCCTAAGTCATTTTCTTTATGTTTATGAATGTTTTTCATGTTTCCATTGATAATATTGCCAAGTCATGATGCAAACTTCAATGCTCTATGTTGGGTTTTTGATCTATGCTATGAAGAAGATTGGATAAGTAATTATGTAAAATATTGAAACCACCTCACCCATCCCTCCAATTCTTTAAATAAAAGGTCTTTATCATGGAAATAATTTGGTTCTTCTTTCATGAAACTAAAATTAATAAATGATCATTGTATCTTGAAGAAAGGCAGAAACATCCAAGTGGGAATGGCAAAGGATGTTACCTTAAGGGAACTTGTTCGGTTCTCTTCTTGACTTCATTTGTATGGTTTATGAATCCTCAAGAAACATATCATCACTCCATCATCAATCAATAAATAGAAAGCTATGTCTTTGCATGGTGTGGTTCCCATTTCAAAAAAAGTTAAAATTCAAAGAAAAGAAAAAATAAAAAAAGAATAAAGTAAAGGAGAAAATAAAAAAAACAATAACAAAAAATAAAAATTAATAAAAAAAATAATAATGGAAATTCAAAGCACATCCCTTAGAAACAATATTGGGCTACAAGCACTAGTTATGGGGCTAGAAAGACATGTTACCCATGCCTAAAGGTGCGCCTCTAACTAAGGCCCTTCCTTCATTCTTCTCTTTTTGGAGTGATGATTGTTCTTTAAGGTGGTTGTGGATTCATGATCGTTGGTAGGAAGGAACACATCAATGTGAGGTCATTGTTCATGGTATTGACTTGGTTTGAACTTAGACGGATAGGTATGCTAATCATTTTAATCACATTTTTCATAAGAATCCTTTGTGGAGATGGTCAAGTACCTTACATTCCAATCTTTGCAACCCCTTCTCATCCCATTATTCACCTCATTGTTTCAAGAAATAATGAGCCTTTTAATTTTGTGTAGTATACTACAACATCCCAACCATGGTAGTTGTGTGTTGTTTGGAACAAAGGCATGGTCTACATTTAGTTTCTTAGGTGCCCATGGACATCTATAGAAGTGGTTATGCAAGGGCATTATGGCAAGAGCTTACTTTGGGAAGGACCCACTTGCATAATTTTTATTGATCATGGCTTTGAACAAACCTTCACATCTTTTAGAACATTAGTAATGGTTTCTCTAAATTTATGCATAATCTTAAGACTACTTCTCATTCATTTCATTAATTCTTCCTACCTTTCTATTTCCATATCTATTAATATTTCTTGGTAATCTTCTAAATTAGACCTTTGATTTCAATTGTTAGAAAACTTGTGTGCTTTCAAAGTTACTCACATTAGTCATGGGGGCTTGGCATGTCCATTTCGAACTTTTTTGAAATTTTTCTAACATGTTATTTTTGAGCATTGTCCTAACTAATAGTACTTGATCAAAATAATGTGAACAACTTAATGATTTTAGTTACCTCATAGCCTTAGGCATAGTATGTTTTCATCATCTTGTGCTTAAACACAAAATAAGGGATTCAAAAAGGATTAATTATTAAGAAAAATTTACCAAAATTAATGTTGATCCTTTAGTAACTATAGGTGATGCTAAAAGAAACACCTAAGGAAGGTCTTTTTCTAGGCACAAAAACAAAGCCAAGAGGGGAACAATGGAGGATATGCCCATGGATAAATTGTAGCACATACAAGATAGTAGCTCAAACATCACATGTTTATTAGATTCATGGGATGATGAGAAGAAATTTCAATTCATCCTTCAAGAATGTTCTACATAACTAGAGAAGCATCAACATAACAATCAAGGTTGGAAGTCTGCCACCACTAGTAGTAATAAGAAGAATCATTTTCAATAGATTTTGAAAGACCTCTATAAATTTTGTAATCTTCAATGTCTATCCACTCTTTTTATCACTTTCTCATTTTGTATGCATCCACTAGAATAAAATTTTTTAATGTGGCACTCAGAGTCAATCAATAGTTAGCATCAATCAATAATCCTATCATTCCTAATTTTTTGTAAAGAAAGGTTGGTCCTATATTTTTAACTTAAGGATGAGATTTTATTTAGTCATATGGGTATGATGAAGCATTGATTGGTTGGAAAGTGATTTACCTAGTAGAGATTTACCTACTAGGTAAATCACACCAACTAAGCTACTTGCTCTTGGTAATCCTAGTAATAGATACGTGGGTTCAAGACATGTACGAAAAGCTAGGAATAGACGCTCATCACCCATAGGCTAGTTTAGACTTTACTTTCCATTGTTAATTAGTTTAAATAATTGATTTCTTTATTATCATTAGGAGTAGCATAAGGCTAAAACAACAACAAGAATCATATGCCTCACTTTAGACTAAACCATGTGTGACACAACTACGACTAGTCCAAGTGGGAAGACAGTGAATTTTGATCAAGGCATAATGATTTAGATGCCACAACTAGTCCTATCTATAGAATTTGACTAGATCATGCATAAACACTTGTGATTCATATGGTTATGTGTAGGAGGTGCTTTATAGACTATTTGGTTTTGACCTACTTTGTAAATAGATATGAACAACTTATAATAGAACTTGCTTTTTCTTGATGAGCCTTGTGAAACCTTTGTTGAAGGATGTCCACTTATTAACAACTATTCATATGTTTTCATCCATATATATATATATATATATATGCATACATACATACATAAATTTTTGTGTCTTTATTTATTATGCTCTTAATTATCTATATTATGTATTTAGAATGTTTTTTTTTGCTAACCTATTTTCTCAAGTTTTGGACATCACCAAAAAATGGAGATATTGTTGACTTTTTGGTATGTCAAAACCTTGGAAAATGGAGAATTTGGAAATGTGCTTATGAAATCTTGTAGGACTAGAAAAGAACAATACAAAGAGCATGATGAGATCATGACAAGAGCTTAGTTGGTGTCAAAATAGGAGATTGGGACAAAGAGCAAGTAGAGATCAAGATGAGAGCTGCATTGCCAAAGTCTTAACTAAGATTACAAGAATTTGAAGAAATCACAAGGATGCTTGAAACATAGAAGTAAAAAAGAAGTTATTTTAGTATCTACTAAGATGTCCCAAAAGAGCAGCAAATGTTGTAAGGGCAGAGGTCAAGCTTCAAACTAGATGTTCCACAAAAATAGCAGATGTCCCAATGGTACTTGAGATGTTCCAGCTGGGATGTCCTAATTTTCATTAGAATGCCCCACCTATAAGAGACTAGAATTTAGTAGGAATTTTCAAGCTCAAGTGAGACATCCCAACTATCCATTTTCTAGCCATTTCATGAATTCCAATGGTTATTTGATAAAGGAATGCATTATAAAAGGAATGGAATCTTTATGAAAAAGACAAGCACTATTTACATAAATATTTCTTCATTGTATACATCTTGTGAATTTATTTTGTTCTTCAATTTTCTATCTTTTGTGAGTTTTACTTTGTATTGTGAGATCCTCAAAGCAATAAATTTATAAAGTGTAGTTACATTCTCTCCTTGATTCATTATTTTCTCATTGTAGCCCTATAGGATTGATGTGCTTCTTGCAGGAAGGCATCAACATTGAGATTGTTGGGACCTTGTAGGTTTAATTATGTTTTTTGAAAGAAAAAAATTTGTGTGAAGACCACATCATTGTAAAGATTATGATATCCTTGAAAAAGATTTTGAACTTATTGGGGCCTTGCAAGGTTGGATGAGTTTCTGAGTGAAAACGCACCTTGCGAAGCTTAAACTTCGTAAAAGTTATGATACCCTTGAAATTACCTGTTTTAAGGAATAAAGTTCAAAGGTGCATAAGGATTCTACCCTTTAAGTATGGATGTATCCAAGTTGGAAAATCATGTACATTTATGTGTAGTTTTATGTTCAAATTGGTGGAACTTATTCAACCTTCCTTTAAGTTCTCCATTAATGGGATGCAATATGGGCTGTGATATTGCGTATGCGATATTGCAGCCATCGTGATATCGCATCCCTCGCAATATCGCATACGCGATATCATGTATTTCCTTGCAATATCGCATATGCGATATCGCGGTGCATCGTCATATCTATAAATAAGAGGCGGCTCTCCCTTGTTTCATCATCCTAGGACTAGACCGTAGGGAAAATTTGGTAGTTTTTCCACTCTAGAGATAGATTAATTTCCATGTGCCCACAGTAGAAACTCTAGAGTGAATGGATCTTTATTCGAGCAGACATTGTACCTGAACACAAGTTTGTGTACAAAAATAAAGACTAGCTTCTTGGATAAACCTTGCAGTGCATGGAATAGGCTAATTAGGATTGTCTTTACTATTATTTAATTGCTTTATTAGTTATTTACTAATTTCTCTCTCACCCTTCTCTCCTAGTTAAGTGTCTCAGTATGACCACTTCGAGCACATGTGTTACGCTTGGTGATCCCAGCAATGATTAGCGTTTGGTAGCCAAGGTTGCATTGGTTTAGGGTGTGTACGATAAGTGGGAACAAATGCTGATGCTAGGTTAATTTAGACTTAGTTCATTATTTAGAGTTAGTTAATTAGTCTTCTCAACCCTTCACCTTATTAGCATAGGAGATAAAACATAAAAAGCATAAAAATCATATACCTCAGACTTACTTAACCATACATTGTGACAACTACCAGTAAGTTTGGGAAGACAACGAATGATTAACCCTAAGTGTTCCATAAGGGGTGTAGGCACTTAGTCTATGAAGTTTAACCAGATCGCACGTGCTACACTCGTATTCATATGGTTGAGTGTAGGGGTATCTCGCCACTCATCATTAGTGCCATTGCCAGGGACTAAGTGTTTGTGCACTAAGTAGAACATAGGATATCACTCACATCATTGGGAGCCTAAAAAAACCTTTGGGTTAATGAAAATAAAAATTTATATAATGCTTAATTAGCACACCGATAATAATGTCTTCTTCTAACAAAACCAATTCACCACCTAGGGATAATAGAAGAAACAATCGACAGTCAAAAACACATAATCGAAATCTACCGATTCCTCAACAATACCAAGTGATATATACTCATCCCAATGAGTACATACCAGACTTTACCTTTATCCTCCATCATGCTCCCTAACATGCTCTAGAACGGGCAGTCCCTAACATGCTCCTCTATGATTTGGCACAGATTGGCATGACATAGCTCTACGCTAAATACATTGTAGGAGATTTTGATACAAGGGATAATCATCCCATAGCTACACAACGTATGAGGGACTCAAGGTAGGAGAGCCAACATACACTGTTGAAGGGTAAAGGGGTCCCACACGTCCTTAGTGAAATAGGAGATGATGAACCCATTATAATGGGTTCTCTATCAAATGATGTTCTCCCTCCTAACGATGGTGAGGAGGTAGGGTGTCAGAACCTACACTCAACAATACATAACATTGGTTCTAATCCCTGTGAATGCCAACTATTCATAGAGGGAACAACAACACATGAAAAGAATGGGCACTTAGATCGTCATCACGATCGGGGCCGTAGTAGTAGAAGAGAAGGTAAGAAGCATCGTCATGATGATGGTTCTCCTTCTTCTTCTCCTTCATCTTATCATTCACCCTCTCCTTCCACATCTAGGTGTAGAAATCATGAGGATAATGGTGAGGATATAGGTAGGCAAAATGAGAGATCTTGATGAGAAAGTTGAGAGAGAGGACAAGGGCATGAATGAAGGGAAAGTAGGGAACAACGAATACATCATAAGTGTAATGAAAGAGATGATCATGATGAGCCCCTATTTGCCACCCAAAGTATGCTCGATATAGCGGAGGTTGTAAGAATTCCAACAAGGCATCAAAAGGACAGTTGGATCAAATGCTTAGACATGAATAATATCCCACGCTTTGAAGGGATACAACTTAGATCCACAACATCATTTATAGGCATTCCAAGATGCTTGGACCTTGCAAAACATAGAAAACAAGTGGCAAAAACTGAAGTTGTTTTTAAGGACACTCATCAAGGAAGCAGAGAGTTGGTACCGTCCCTTAGAGCCAAAAACCATCAGGAGGTGGAGTACGATGTTAGAAATCTTCAATGATAAGTATCAAACATACTCTAGAGTGTCTAATTTGTGTAAGAAGATCCAAGGATGGAAGAAAGGTACTCATTAACCCTTGGATTCTACCATGGACCACTACTATGCATTATTACATCGTTGCCCGGGCCATGGATATGCTCAATAGGATCAACTTTGCCACATCGTAGATGGGCTAAGGCATGAGACTAGGAGAACCCCTAGGACTTATGCCCAAGGGAGACTATCAGAACTTAGAGTCCATGAAATACATCACTTGTTGGAGCAAGTAGCCAAAGAAGAAGGTGAGTTACAAAAAATAGAGAGTGAAAAATAATACAAACATGATCCCTCCCTTTGAAAGAAGGGAGTAAGATTTTATGATGAGGAGAATGAGTCACCACTTGAAGAGTTTGTGAGCAAAAAAACCTTGCCAATTCAAAAACTAACAATCGAAGTATCAGCTAAGGTAGATCAATTATGGGATTCCTTAGACTCTAGACTTGAAACTATTTTAAAAATCATAGAAGAGTCTAAGGAGGAATGAAGTAGTCACAAAAAAAAGATAAAGCAGAGAAATTTAGGCCCTGTACATGACAAGGGTAAAGGAAAAACAACTATCTCTAATGAGGTTGTGGACTCAGACACAGAAAATAACAGTGGATGTGAGATTTTCCAATATGACCATCCTAAGGGATGTTGTCCAATCATCTCACATCTATAGGAGTCTGGAGTGTATGCACTTAATCCAAGACTTAACCAACGGTAAACACCCTGAAGGTTACCTTATCCTCAAGGTAACCCAAGGTAGTTCCACCAAGCATTAATGTACTATCCAAGTGGAACTCCATCACAACCCATCAGATAGCATCAATAGTGGCAATACCCACAATCATGGGGGATGCCATCGCCAACACAACAATACCCTTATTGACAGCAAGACCCATATGGATATTATGTGCAGTAGCCAATTTCTCCAATTGGCTCTATGGGTCACATAACCCCACCACATTACTACTAAGTTTAGGAGTATTTTAGGACTCCTTCTCCTTCTGGAGATGCTCCATACCCATACTATCCTCCAAATCCATCCGCATCTCTTACATCGGTAACTCCATCACCAACCGCTCCAACAAGACCCAGGGTAATTCCCACTCAACTGCAAAAACCCAATATCACGAAGGCTCCCAATCCTCAATTCTCAGTTGGTTCTAATAATCATATGCCAAAAAGACCTTTCTTTAGGACCAACAATCCAACCAAGCCCTCGCCTTCACAAGAGGTTAAACATCTAAACACCTCCATATCAAATAAGGTTTTGGGATCCCCTTCAACCTAGAAATTGAGGCCAATGCACACGATTATGTTAACACATACCATTACCAATTGGATTAAGGTAGGCCACCTTCCCAAGAAATTCTTTGATCTGGGAATCCTCCTAATTTATCTCCAAGTTACTGGGAATGAACCTCATAAGGCTCTTCTTGACTTAGGCTTCGGAGTCAACTTAATTTCACAAGAATTGTATAAAACCTAGAACCTACCTCCACTCAAGAAGAGCAATATTCACTTAGAGCAGGCTGACCAGTCCATCACTGTTCCTTTGGGATAGGTTGAGGACATTGTCACCACCATAGGTGGTTGGTCATACTTGGCTAATTTCCTGGTGATCCAAATAAACAATGATAAAGGGGACTTCTCAATAATAATAGAACGGGAATGGTTGGGAACAGTAGATGTGCACCTAGGAATTTGCAATCTTTCCCTAGAAATATCCAGGAAAAAATACCTTTGGAAATATTTAGAAGAAGAAAGTTCCATGCATCGCATATAGTGACACAGGGTGCCATTGTGTGCAAAATTTATGGGTAATGTAGAGTTTAACATTGCCTACATGCAATTGGTGTGCACAAGAAATTGACATACAAAAGTGCCTATATGTAGCAGCCACATAACAAGAAAACACCTAGTGGCTGATGGTTGACCAAGAGAAAAATTCAATGACATGCATGAAACTAACTAAGGGGATAACAAGTACTTATGTTAAAAGAATGGATGTACTTGAGCAGGTCTGTGGCCAACTTCTAGCCCTTAACCCTAAAAACATTAACTAGGGGAAGTTGGAGATTCCTGAGAAGTTTAAACAAGAGCCCCTAGATTTAAAACCATTTCCCACCAGTTTGGAATACATGACCCTTAAAAATAAAAAACCGATAATCATCAACGCAAAGCTTGCCCCCAAGAAAAAAGAGAGTTTGCTGAAGGTGATAAATAAGTGGTCAACAACCTTTGCTTGGTCATACCCTGAACTAACTGGAATAGATCTTAGGATATGCTAGCATAGGATTTACATGGACCCCTCCATGAAGCCTTGCAAACAACCGCAAAGGTGATTGAACCCGAAGTTAAAACAAATAGTAAAAGAGGAGATAGAAAAACTTATCAAGGCTAGGATCATTTACCCCATTGCTGATAGTGAATGGGTTAGTCCTCTTGTAATTGTACCAAAAAAGAGGCAAATGGAGGATATGTATATACTTTAGGCTATTGAATATGGCAACATTCAAAGATCACTTCCCATTGTCATTTGTTGACCAAGTCTTAGACATTATAGCAGGGCATCGCTATTACAGTTTTATGGATGGGTATAGTGGGTACAACCAAATACAAATCGCACTAGAAGAGAAAGCCAAAACAATGTTCACCAGTCCTTAGGTAATGTTTACATACAAAAAAATGCCTTTTGGATTGTGTAATGCCCCTGCCACATTCCAACGATTAGTTCTAAGTATATTTCAATAGAAATAGGTAACAGAGTAGAAGTCTTTATGGATGAATTCTCCACTTATGGGATGAGCTTTGATCAAGCCCTCAACTGGTTAGAGCAAGTCATGAAAAAATGTGTTGAAAGCAACCTAAAGCTCAACTGGTAGAAGAACCATTTGATGGTTCAAGAGGGCGTAGTACTGGGGCATAAAATTTCACAATCAGGAATAGAGGTGGATCCAGAAAAAATTAAAGTCATCCAAGGAATTACCTGACAACCAGAAACTATCAAATACATTCAGTCATTCCTTGGACACACTAGCTACTATAGGATATTTATCAAGAACTTCTCCAAAATTGCCAAGCCATTGGTGGAATTAACGAAAAAATATGCACCATTCAAATGGACTAGGGGATGTGAACAAGCATTTCAAACTCTTAAATAGAGGCTTATGGAAACTCCCATTCTACAAGCCCCTAACTGGTCTAGGCCATTCCATATCATGACTGACGCATCTAATTATGTCTTAGGAGCTGTAATGACACAAATAGATGAACAAAAATGACCTTATTACATCCACCGTGCCAATAAGAGTATCACTGGTGCACAACTCAACTACATGACTACGAAAAAGGAATTAATGGCTGTAGTATTTGCACTAGAAAAATTTAGACACTATGTATTGGGCTACAAAGCATACATCCATATTGATCATAGTGCAATTAGGTTCCTTATGAACAAGCCATCGATTAGCCCACGTATCATACATTGGTTGGTAATTCTTCAAGAGTTCGATTTAACAATAGTAGATCACAAAGGCACCAAGAATGTAGTCGCAGATCACTTATCTCAGTTGTGTTGGGATAGCAAAGAGGATGAATATGCTGTATCTAACCATTTTCCTAATGAAACCCTTTTTTCCGGTGTAGTGAATGATCAACCCACAGAAATAAATTGGTATAGTAGCATTCTTACTTATCTTATTTCCCAACAAACACCATAGGGGTTGGACTTTAGGAAGAAATAATAGTTTCTTCACAAAACCAAGTACTTCATGGAAATCAAGGGACAACTCTATAAACTCTATCCTGATGGCTTGGTTTGATGGTATGTGCTCAATAAGGATCAATTAAAAGTTCTCCAGGATGCTCATGAGGGCCCCTGTGGGGGTCACTATGCTAGGAGATGAATGGCTACCAAGGTCCTGCTTGCAAGATATTATTGGCCAACACTATTTCGGGATGCCCATCATTTTGCCCAATCCTATGAATGCTACCAACGTGATGGTGGAATGATTGCTAGAATGGAGGATCCACAACAATGGATTCAACCTTTGGAATCCTTCAATATCTGGGGAATAAATTTTATGGGGCCTATTACACCGATGTCCAACAAAAAAGCATATATCATCATTGTTGTTGATTACTTAACCAAATGAGCTAAAGCAGCCGTAGTAACAGATTACACATCATCTACGGCTGCACGATTTGTACAACAACAAATAGTAAATAGGTTTGGTATGCCACGTGCACTCATCTCTGATAATGAAACACATTTTACGGGTGCAACCTTTTGAAAATTGATGCAACGCTTGGGGGTTGAGCATAAATTGACCACACCTTACAACCTCCAAGCTAATGGCCAAGCTGAGGTTACTAACTGGGAGATTACAAGAATATTAATGAGAACGATTAGCAAATTTAGGTGAGACTAGAGCACGAAACTAAACGATGCTCTCTGGGCGTACTTCTCCACTTGGAAGCTCCCTACAAGCTATTCTCCCTATGAGTTAGTGTACGGGAAACTACCAAATCTTTTCATATAGAATGAGCTCCGTACACTATCCATGGCTTATGAACTTCACCTGGACCTTGACCTAGCACAAAAACAACGGTTGGAAACTCTGAACATGCTAGATGAGAATAGATTGGTTCCACTATCATTAAATGAGTTGCACAAGGAACATAGTAAAAAACATCATGACTTAAGAATTTGAAGGTTTAGGTACCAACCAGGAGACAAGATCCTTTACTAGAATCCCACACATGTACCAAAATGTAAAAAATTTTAAACATTGTGGGAAGGACCCTATATTATTCATACAACCTTCCCTTTTGGAGCCATGATGATATATAAGCCTCATAGCCTGGATAAAATATTATTGGTTAATGTAAAACAAACAAAACCTTTCCGTGAACCAAAAACAGCCAGTACAAATTACACCTCCACTAGCAGGCAACCTCGCTCTCTATTTCAAATCTCTCCCTTACAATTCAATCATTGGGGAGATGGCCACTTATGCTAATCATTGGAGGCCCTCAGTTGTTTTACAATTTTTGTTTTACACATTTTTGTTTTACAAGTTTTTGTCTTACACATTTTTTTGGACATTTTTTTTACACATTTTTGTCTTACACGTTTTTATTTTATGAATGTCTTTAACTTTTCTTGTTTTTTTTTTACAACATCGTTATACTTTTCCATTTCTTCGCGTGTGTGTGTGTTATCCATCCTGTAAGTTTTTCATCTAATAAGTGTTCTTCATGATGGTATAAACTATTTTTCCATTTGATTGCTAATTTTTGGTTTTTACCTTTAAGTTACGATGTTGATACTAAGGTATGTTTCTTTTGATATGGTAGGCAATGAGTCCAGTTCATCCATTCATCCACAATTTTTATGGTCTCTCTTGGCTTGGAAATGTACAATCCCTTTCTAATAAGAACATTAATGAATTGGTGACTGGACACTTCTCAAACTAAGGAAGGACTCAAGGTTTGAAAAGGGTGTGACTTCAAGGGAACTTGATGCATTTGTGTTGACTATTCTCTTGGGTGCTTGGATGTTTTCTTCTTGAGTTTTCTTACCGTTCTGATGTTACCCAATTATCGAAAGTTGAGTCAATAAAAATAATAAGTCTTTGCATGGTGTGGTTCTCACGCATAAAAATATAAAACAACAAAAAAAAAAACAAAGTGAGAATTCAAAGCACACCCCTTAGAAAAAATAATCTCTTGGGCTACAAGCTCTAGTTATGGAACAAAAATAAAAATGTTCCTTCTAACTAAGGCCCTTCTCACTTTCCATTCTCTCCTCATTCATTTCATCGGAATGGTGGTGGCTCTTAGGGGAGGCATTCTTGTTATTCAAGAGGATGGATTGGCTGAATGCATTGATGTGAAGTCATTGGATGTGGTTTGTTTGAGGCCAGAGTTGGAATGAGATCTTCCAAGTCACATTAATTATGAAACACACAAGGGGCTATACACCACCTTGTTCTTGAGACTCCATTCCATTCTATTCTCTCCATCCTTCTCTCCATTATTCACCTCATTGCTGGTTGTATCATTAGTGTATATTTTGGTAGATGCATTATTTTATTTTTGGTAAATTCTTATGGTTAAGACTTTAGCTCTTATTCCAAAGGACATTCCCAGAGCCCACAGACTCTTCGAATGTGGGTTTGTTAAGGCATTAAGGGCATGAGCCTACTTTGGGGAGGATCCACTGACATTCCTATTTGGTGCACCAGTTAAATTCTTTTCCTTAACATTTTGAAATTAATTTTGTTTTGTTCATTCCCATCTTGACATCCACTTTATCGATGTTACCGTTGTCTCTTTTTATCCATCCTTCTTATTCCTTCTATTTTTCCATTCTCTCGCTACCGGAGGTTCGCGATTAGTCATGGGGGTACGGGGGCCCAATTTTTTCAATTTTCTCCTAACCCCTACACCTTTAATAGTCATCATTTATATATCTCCAGACCCATATCAGCCATACCACAACTCAGCCAATGGACTTTCACCAAAGCAAGGTATTAATTACATGATGATTCAATTACCCTTGCTAATATAAGATTGTGTTGTGTGTGCAGATGGAAATCATGCAACAATGGACTGCATCTAGAGGGAACACTTGGAATGGAACAGTGCTGAAGAAGCTATGCAAGGAGTAAGATTGATGGCATGCTTATGGATGGACAACGAAAGACGCAATCTAGGTATTGGCAGCAGCAACACTTCTTTCTCTCTCTCTCTTTCTTAGTTGCCAAATGAGGCCTGATGTTAATGTAATAAGGTGTTCACTTTTGTTGTCATGAACACCAGTTTTTTGTGTCTTGTAATGATGATCTGTTCACATGTCATCCCATTAGTTTCATTTGAGTCATTAATCCCATACCTTCCCGATATCATTGTAAGGAACTCGTCTGCAATATCGCGGTCATTGCAATATCGCATTCCTCACGATATCACGTATGTGATATCGCAGTGTGCTGTCATATCTATAAATAAGAGGCAGCTCTCCCTTGTTTCATCATCCTAGGCCTAGAACATAGGGAAACTCTGGTAGTTTTTCCTCTCCAGAGATAGATTAATTTCCATGTGCCTGCAGTAGGAACTCCAGAGTGAATAGATCTTTATTTGAGCAGACATTGTACCTAAACACAAGTTTGTGTATGAAAATAAAGATGAGCTTCTTGGATAAACCTTGTAGTACATGGAATAGGCTAATTAGGATTTTTGTTACTATTATTTATTATCTGTTATTTAATTACTTTATTAGTTATTTACTTATTTCTCTCTCATCCTTCTCTCCTAGTTAAGTGCCTCAGTATGACCACTTCGAGCACGTACGTTACGCTTGGTGATCCCAGCAATGATTAGCATTTGGTAGAAAAGGTTGCATCAGTTCAGGGTGTGTACGGTAAGTGGGAATGGATGCTAATGCTAGGTTAATTTAGACTTAGTTCATTAGTTGGAGTTAGTTAATTAGTATTCTCAACCCTTCACCTTGTTATCATAGGAGATAAAATAGAAAAACCATAAAAATCATATACCTCAGACTTACTTAACCATACACCGTGACAACTACAAGTAAGTCTGGGAAGACAATGAATGATTAACCCTAAGTGTTCCATGAGGTGTGTAGGCACTTAGTCTTCGGAGTTCGACCGGATCACGCATGCTACGCTCGTATCCGTATTGTTGAGTGTAGGGGTATCTCGCCACTCATCATCTATCCTCATCTAGCCCTAATCTAAAATAATAATTTTCTAGTAGGATGATATCTTGTATTTACATTTCTCATGAATGCACAAGATTTTAATTTAGAAACTTCTTTAATCTTGAGAGAATTATGATTACCTCTCTAAAGAGATTAGCTTGATGTCTCCTTCACATCTATGATTTGCACATCTTTTTCCTTGGCTATCTTGTGAAGTGGACATTTTCATTGCTTTTCTCTTCGTTCTTCACATTGAAAGCATTGAATCTTGGATGAGGTGTTGCCTTAATGCTTGCCTTCATTATCTTGGTTCTTTTTGGCTTTGCCCTTCTCATCATCCTTCTATGTCTTCTTATCATGGGTGTCATCCTTGTCTTAAGATTTGGACTTTGGTTCCTTCTTAAAATTGGACCTCTTGTTATTTTTCTTTAAATCTTATTTAATACTACTCCCAAATTTGTGAAGGTTTTTTTCACCTTGAGTATCAAATCATAAGCCTTATCAAGATTTTGTGGCTCATACAATGACAATTCCTACTAATACCCATTTTAAGACCGCCTAGAAAGATTAAAGCTTGTTCATATTCCACCTAGTTCATCTTAGCTTGATGGAATATATCATAAAATTTGATATAAAACTCTTTAACATATTTGTCACATTGCCTTAGGAATTTCAATTTCATGATGGTCTCTTACCTTTGTTCAGATTATTCAAACTTTCTTCTCAAGTTGTATTTAATTAGATTCCAATCTCTAATGGGTTGAGCACTTTTTCTTCATAACCTTGCCTTAGATTAAAGAGAGAGTTCTCAAGAGAAATGAGGGTAAACATGAATCCAAAATTTATTCTTGATAATTTAGTTTTAATGTACTTGAAGAAGAAGAGGTTGAAAGATGTTAACTTCTCCATGTTAAAAGCCAAGAAGCTAAAAAATAAAGGCCAAAATTAGTGATAATTCTTTTAATGTTAACTTACTAAATGATATGGATATGTTCTTTGTATTTAATGTTTTAGATATTGTACACTTCCATAAATAGATTGATGATAAAATTATATAGGATAGCATAGATGAGTTAAAGGAGACTATTGATTAGTTCAAGTCCTTAGTGGAGAGGAAGAAAATTGCGCCCAAGAGGAATAAAGCTTCTAACAATTTTACTGCGAATAGGTATGAGTACTTGATCCATTTGAAGAATGAATCCATAAATGATGATGTATGGGTCCATGAGATCAAACTTCTTATGTGGCAAATCATTTCTACCCCTACTCCCTTGTTCACATGAGTTTACTTTTTGAAGGATGGAAGAGATAGTGTAGGATGGTGTTTGCAAGTTTTGAGTTCTATTGGAGGTCAAGGAGATGTCTTGACCGAAAGTTGAATCTTCATATGAGATATATGGGACATGTAGGAGATGTCTAGGAGATTCAAGAGATGTATCTTCTAGATTGAAGATATTTCTAGTGAGATGTCTTTCACATACATGAGACATCTCAACTAGAATTGAGACATCCCATCTCAATAGAAGATGTTCCTCACACCTAAGAGATGTCTCTCATGCAAGTTATTTTTGACATTAAGACATCTCAGGGAAGCTAGAGATAACCTGTATAGTTGGGAAAACTTTCAAATTAGTAGTTCTAAATTGGAAAATAGATAAACAAGAGAAGAAAAAGATAGAAACAACTAGAATTATTCAAGTTGATCTTGGAAAAAGATTTCTAGATTTCATGTCTTGATTTTCTAATAAATTTTGATGTTGTTTTGATGTTTTTGTCATAGAGAGATAGTAAGAGATGTTAATAGAGCACATTGTATGAGTGCATGATTGTGGTTGTAGCTCCAAGATTAATTGTGTATGTTGATATATGTGTTGTTTTATTATTGCTTATGTGTTAAGATCTCAATCCTAAGTTAAAAGAGAGATTCCCTTTTGGTTATGCCTTATATTAAGAACAATCATTATGTGGTTGTAGAGCCTCATGCTCTATAATATCATGAGTGTGTATGAGTGTTTTGGATGTTTGTGGGTTGTAGAACCTAGTTGTAATCTTCTCTACATTAATTGAAGATAGCTACTTTTATTGTTTTCTAGCATATTAGATTATTTTTTATAATATCTAAATTTAGTGGAATTGAATGTTAAATTATATTATAGTGAACCTACTTTAGTATTTTAGCTTTTCACTTGAACTTACCTTTCTTCTTTTTCTTTGATATCTCTTATTTAGATCCTAGTATGTTTTCTTGTTTATTTCTCTTCTTCATTTTTTAAAATATGATTGAAAATTTTTCATTGATAACATCTCATTTTTTTACCTTTGCTACTATTTCTAAGATGAATTTTTGAATTCGCAAAGTCTCTTTCTATACTATCATCTAAATTATGTTCATCTCTTGAGGCCATATATTTCTACCTCTCTATTATTGGAAGATGAATCTCTATGGTATTCCTCTATACCTTCTCTTTTTTGAAGTTTGATGGGACGCGATATTGCGGCCGTCACGATATCGCATCCCTTGCGATAGCACATACGCAATATTGCGGTCTGCCACTATATCTATAAATAAGAGGCAACACTTCCCTTATTCCTTATCCTAGGCTTAAAGTAGGGAAACTCTAGCGTATTGATCACCTCATAGATAGATTATTTTCCATGTGCCCGCAGTAGGAGTCCCCAAGTGAACGGATCTTTATTCAAGAAACTTTGCATCTGAAAGCAAGTTGTGTATGGAAATAAAGACGAGCTTTGTGGATAACCTTGCAGTACATGGAATAAGTTTATTACATGTTATTTCCTACCTATTATTTATTACCTGTAGTAGCATGGTATGAGTACGACTTGATTATGAGCATTTACGAATGTGTACGGTTAGTCAAGGAATCAGTTGCTCATCGTGATTAGTCTCTCTCACCCTTGAACTCCTAGAAGCGAAATGAGTACGACTTGGTTATGAGCATTTAAGTGTGACTACTTGGTAGCCGTGAGATAAATAATGATGTGGGATAAGTACGACTTGGTTACGAGCATTCAAGGATGAATAATGATGAATGCTCGTATTTATCCAAGATTGAGTAAATAATAATGAATGATGTTGATAAACATTGATGAATTGATGAATTTTAAAAGATAGATGAATTACGGATGAAATAGTTACATTCTTGCTAAAATTACATTGTTTCTATGACACAAATTTCCAAGAGATGTCTTGTATATATATATATGTGAAAAATAGGGTAAAGTTTACTAAAAATAAAATAATATAGTCCCAAGGACAATATATATATATATATATATATGTTTGTATGTATGTATATGTATGTATGTATAAATAGGATCTAAAATAACATTACAACTACCCATCAATGTAAAATTTTCCTATATTTTATTAAAAATAAACTCCTATTGTATAATAAAAACAAAAAATTATTGTCTTCTACTCTAAAAAAAATAACACCTAAATGTCATCAATAAAGATACCAAAGAGAGTTAACTAAAGTGGACAACCTTGATTAACTACAATTTTACTCTAGAATTGAAATTATTTCTTTGAATTGTTGTATGTAATTTCAATAATCATTTTCTCATACAACCTTTGATTTGCTACAATCAGAGGTTAATTTTATGCAAGCACAACCATATTTTTTTAAACATTAGAAGTGATTCACTAGAAATTGAACTTTTATCTTTTTTAAGGAAAACATTTTCATGTTAAAAAAATCAAAATTAGGATTAAATAATTCTTGTTATGTAAGTTTATAGAGGATGCTTTCATGTTAAAAAAATTAAAATAAGTGTTAAATAATTCATGTCATTGTAGTTATTTTATTTAAAAATTTATGTTGATTTTTCTTGGTATAAACATATTGAAATCCTTGTACATTATTATAATAAATTTTATGTTGGTTTTTGTACTATGAATATAATTATTAATTTTCCATAAGAAAAACATTCATCTCTTGGCATAGTTTTATGACTGTAATTATTTATTTTCTATGATAGAGTATAGCCAACTGGTAATTGACCTCTTGACAAAAATCATTAGCTTTGATACATCTTGGAACGTTTGGTACATATGTTACATGATAAGAGTGAGAAGAAGACAATAAAAAAATATTTGGAATTATTTGTTTATTCATCAAAATTAGAATAAGAAAACATCAATGAAGGCTTCTTCATTCATCAAATTCTTCATCCTACGGAGAAGAGAAAGGACTCACATTTATAAAAACAAGTAGAAATCATTATACATCTTTTAGGGAGAAGTTTGGGATTATTTTAATAAAATGAATTTTCAAGGGTATTTGGGGCCAAATTAAAGAACATCTACCTATCTAATATCCTTATTTATAAACTTTTTGATAAAGGAAACTTTCTTGCCTTCATGCTCAATTTTTATTATATATATACATATATATATATATATATATAAAGAATTGTAAGATTTGGGACAGCTTTACAAGATAATTATTTTATTAAGTCAATTAAGTTGACAAGAAGTCATGTTGTAATTTTTTCCTTTTCCTTATGATATTTTTCTTTACTATTCTTTTTTTTTTTTTTGAAAATATTTGATGTTTCACTTTCTATGTTTGGGAAATTTAGTTTTCTATTTTGGAAAACTAATAAACCTAAATTTGAGTTTTTTTTTGAACTCAATGTGTAACTTGTACTTTCTTCTACTTGTAAGTTGGGCATTACTAAATTTAAACACTAGATAATCAAGAGAGACTATGCTATAAATATAGACATGGTATGAGCTTGTTATGTGTAATTGTAGAGAGTGAAAGAAGCCTTGTACTCACTAATTCATCTTAAATAAAATTAGTTTTCCTTGCCTCATGGATGTTTCCCTTCATTTTGAAGGGTTTTACCATGTAGATTTTATGTGTTTTGATTTTTCATTTCTTTTTTTTCTAAGACATCCTTTGTTTTAATCATTTTTCCAATAACTAGTATTGATGTAAATGTTAGAAATTATCATGAATGGATAGTTTAACAAAAACCACAAAGTTTTACAATGAAAAATTTAAAGGTAGAGGAAACTTTGGATTATGAAAAATGAAGTTGTAGGATTCGCTAGTGCATCAAGGATTGTAGAAAGGCTCTTGATGATAAGATTAAAAAAAACCTAGTATCATGGATGATGAAACATGGAAGGAAATTAATTTAAAGGCTTTTTCTACCATGTGTTTGTGCTTGGAAAATAAAGGTATAATTTTGGTGTGGTAACTTTTGCAATAGATTTATTATAAAGTTGGAATCATTATATATAACAAAGTGTTCTTCAAATTGTGTAACTTAGGTTCAAATTTTAACCATTGCAGATGAAATAGGGTGTAAGTATCCATAAACACTTAAATACTTTCAATTATTATATTAAAAAATTGTTAGATTTAGATGTTCAAATAGAAGATAAGGATCAAGTAGTTCACATACTTGAGCCATTACTGCCATTGTATAGTGTTCTTGTTATAACATTAATATAAGAAAGGGTTGAAATATCCTTGGAAGGAGTTATTGTAGCTTTGTTACAATGAGAAATTTGAAGAACATCTATTTCTATTTATAAGTAAACTTCCAATACTTTAATGGCAAATAAAAAATGATGGAAAGAATTGAATCATCTAAAACAAGATCAAATTCAAAAGATAAGAAAAGTAAAGTAGCATGTTGATATTGTGATAAAACTTGATACCTTAGAAATGACTAGGATAGTAAAAAAATATTAAAATAAGAGATTTGATGAAGAAAAATCAATAATTAAAGATTCAGATATACTTGATAAAGTTCTTGCTTCTTGTACTAGTATTCAATATCATGATGATTGGTTATTAGATTCTAGTGCTTCTAACCATATGCATCTACATATAGATTGGTTTATTAAATATGAATTGTATAATTGTAGAGTTATTTATCTTTGTAATAATTATTTCTATACAATTATGGGGAAAATAAGTATTAGCATTAAAATATTTGATGATATTATTTTAATAGTGGAAGAAGTAAAATATGCATCTAATTTGAAAAATAATTTAATTTCTTTGAGAGTATTAGACTCAAAAGGTTATTATTTTAAGTGTGGTAAAGGTATTTTAAAGATGATCAAAGAAGCCTTAGTAGTAATAAAAGTTAATAAATGTAATAACAATATTTACAAGTTATAAAGTGCTATAGAAAGAAACTTTGTTAATTAAACTTCTATTGACAATATAAATTCTTCTTATTTATGACATCAACGTTTGGGTCACATAAGCAAGAAAGGATTAAAAATTTTGATGAAGTGTAATTCGCTCTCAAAATTAAAAATATTGAATTTAAATTTCTATAAACATTATGTTTTTTTGAAAATACTCAAGAAATAATTTAAGATAGAAAGACATGAAAGAAAAGATAATATTGATCATATGCATTCAGATGTATGGGATCTATCAGCTAAGGTATCACTTACAAGTGATTTATATTTTATTAGCATTATTGATGATTATTCTAGGAAATTTTGGGCCTATATGTTAAAAATAAATATGACATTTTTAAGTAATTTAAATATTTGATTACAAAGAGCATAAGTAGATCAATTAAGTATTTGAGAACAAATAACGAAGGAGAGTTCAATTCTATGGATTTTGAAAATTATTTTATAGAAGTTAGAATTACAAAAATAAGATAGTGGGTTGTACTCTTGAGAAAAATGGAGTTGCATAACACACAAATAGAACTCTTCTTGAAAGAGCCAAAAGCATTACGAGCAATGATAATTTGGACCAAAAATTTTAAGCAAATTTTATTGCAACAATATGTTTCTTGGTTTATAAATTACTTGTAACTACACTAGATTGTGAAACTCCAAAAGAAGTATTGATAAGTCATTTCTCTAATTAGTCTTTTCTTTGAGTTATTTATTACATTGCGTATGCTTTAGTCTAAAAAATTAGTGTACAAAATTAGATTATAACTCTATAAAGTATATCTTTATTGGGTATAGTAATGATGTTAAGGGATATAGATTATGAGATCTTAGTAATCATAAATTCATTTACAATAGATATGTAGTTTTTCATGAATACTCTAACAGTATTAAAAGAGAAGCAATAGATGTACTTACTAATTAGCTAGTTGAGTTAGAGACTTAATTATCTTCAAATAGACAAAAAAAAGAGCTTAAGTTACCTTGAGAATGTTTGTCAAATGAAGAGATAGAAAGAGACACAATTGCATGGCTTTTAAAAAGATCTACATGTATAAGTGTTCCTCTTAAGAAATTTTATAATTATGTTACATCTTCATTATTTTTAGATGAAATAGAAGTAGGCACATATCAAGAGCTATGAAAGATGCTTCTAGTTCTAAATGGAAAGAAGTAATGCTAGAGAAGATGGATTCTTTGGGGAAAAAAATAAAATATGAAATTTTATGGTGCTTCTCAAAGATAGAAAATCTATTGGTTGTAAATGGGTCTACAAACTAAAGAAAATAGCTAAAGGTGAAGTTGAAAAATACAGGGAAAAACTCATAGCAAAAGGTTATTTACAAAAAGAAGGTAAAGATATCACAAAATGTTTTCATCACTTGTAAAGTTAGTTTTTATTTAGATCTTGTTGGATCTAGTTTTTTTTTTTGATATGGAATTAGAATAATTAAATGTAAAATAATATTGCTACATAATTACTTGGATGAGAAAATATATATGAAACAAACATAAGATTTTGTACATATAGGCAAGAAAGATTTGGTTTGCAAACTCAAGAAGTCATTGTATGGCCTAAAACAATCATCTAGGAACTGATACAATAGATTTTTTTTTTGTTGAGCCATAATTTCTAAAAAAAAAGTGAACATGATAATTATATGTATTTTAAAGTTGGTGCTAATGTCATGTTTTTGGTTTTGGTGTTATATGTTGATGACATGTTATTATAGACCAAAGTATGTTTTAAATACAATAGTTGAAGGCTTAGTTATTTAGGATATTTGATATAAAATATCTAAGAGTAGAAAATCAAATCTTAAGAATAAAGATACACAAAGATAGAAGAAATGGTAAGCTATAGTTTTTACAAGAAAATTATATTTAAAAAATCTTTATGCATTTTAACATGATGGATGCTAAACTTGTAAGTTTTCCTTTTTCTACTTATTTCAAGCTTGCTTTGAATTTATGTCCTAGTTAAAAAGAAGAAAAGTAGTATATGTTTCATGTACCTTATATGAATGTAATAGGAAGTTTGATGTATGTCATGGTATGTACAAGACTAGATATTTATTTTGCAGTTAGAACCATTAGTAAATTTATAAGTAATCTTGGTAAAGTTCATTGAGTTGCAGTGAAATAGGTGCTTTGAAATTTAAAGAGTAGAAAAAATTATTGTATCATATTTAATAAAGATAATAATGAAATTGTGGGTTTTGTAATTTTGATTATGCAGGTGACTTAGAAAAGAGCAGATCCACCACAAGTTATGTCTTTATGCTTGTAATAGGTCTAATTCATTGGATGTTAAAATTACGATATTTTATAATATTCTCTACCATTGAAGCAAAGTACATAGCCACTACAAAATCTTTCAAAGAAGTTGTTTTGTTGTAAGGCATATTGGGTGAGCTCAACATTGCAAAAAAAAAAAAAAAAAGTCAAAATGTTTTCTAATAGTCAAAGTGCTATATATTTAGCTAAGAATTTAATTCATCATAATAGAACACATATTTGCACTAAAATTATGCAAATATGTTAACAAAGCTAGTATTGTTGAAGAAGTTTGAGTAATGCTTAGACTTTTAACTTGTTAGAAAGGTGATGAAAATCTTTAGGCATGAAAAGTAAGTTTATTGTCAAGCTAGAGAATATTTGAGTTAAAAATAAATTATATTGTATTTTTTAATTCTTTCTATGATGTTTTCCTTTTCTATTTTTTGAGAAATTTTGATGATTTCCTTTCTGTTTTTTTGGGAACTTCAGTTTTCTATATATAAAAATGAAAAACATATATATGAATTTTTGTGCTCTCTTCTACTTATAATTTGGGCATTACTAAATTTAAGCACTAAATAACTAAGAGACTATTTCTATAAATATAGGCATGATGTAACCTTGTTATGCCCAATTACAAAGAGTGAGAGAATCCATATATACTAATTCATCCTAAATAAAAATCTTTTGCCTTACTATGTGGAAGTTTTCCTTTACATTGAAGGATTTTACTATGTAAATCTATATGTTTTGATTTTTCTTTTATTTTATATTATTCTACACATCCTCTATTTTAATTATTTTCTTAATAAAGTCCCTATTCATGCATCCTATTTTCTAAGAACAATATGATTTAAATAATGTAGACATCTTTTAGCTAGGTATAATTGAATATCCTTATATAGTCAAGAGATTGGGTTTCAAAACCTCCATTTGTGATTGATTATGAATTCAATTCAAAACTAATAGACTATAGTTTATGTTTTAGTGGTTGTAGCTTATGTTATGGACTTTTTATTAAAAAAACATTAATTATACTATCTTAAAATCCAAGATGTAGATGGAGGAGAGAATGAGACCCTTAAAAGAAATTTTATTAATCAAAATAGAGCAAGAACTATTTTGTTAGAGTTCATGCTAATTATGAATAGCACCAGATATAAAGTATGTAAGTAGCAAGGAAAACTTAATCAACTTGGAGAAGAAGTCTCATAGGAATAAGCATAGTAGTTTTTTTAATAACAACTAAAACTATATAGTTATTGGAATAAAAACTATTTATATATGTAAAAAGCTAACCATAACATAACATTGATTTCACCATCAACACAACTATATGTTTCTTGAAAATTGTGAGTTAAGTAGCATTTATATATCTTGTTAATCATAAGTTCTAAGAAGAAAATTAAAAAAAATTGCATCATTTTTGAATACATCATTATCATCCTAGCCTTATTTTTTAGCAAGTGATAGATGGCTTAAGTGACTAGCTAATTGCCTTCTTAGGTAAGTGGTTGTTAGTTCAAGTTACATGTGAGATATCATTTCATTACTCTATAATTCTTTTCGAGTATCAAGTTGGCTATGTCTTGGGCTATACTTATAATTATTCTTTCAGGCCTCAACACCCTAGCCTTATCTTTTGGTATGTTAACATTCTCTTCTATTAAAAGATAAAGCTTGATTTATTTTTAATTTTATTATATCTATTTTAATGTTACCTTTTTGGTTTTCTCTTGAATAAGTTTGTTAGTGAGGCATTACTCAATTGGTCAGATCATGAAGCTTGTGATTGTAAGTCATAGGTTTAATTCCCATGGATATGTTGATCTAACATACTATTATGTTTAATGTAACTATTGCGAAAGTTCATATTGGCTATATGTCCTAAGGGTACATATAAACATCTAGTTCTAGTAAGACTCTTGATTTGAAAGCTCCAAGTCATAGGTTTGATTCTAGTATGTAATGTTGAGTTATAAAGTTCTACTTAGACTATGTATCTTAGGGTGTACCTATATTACAATAATTTCAAGGTTGGAACATCCCCCAACTACTTTTGATTTTGATAACCCCTTCTCTTGGATAGTTTTATTACATAAAAAGTCTATTATATTATGGGGGTGTTGGAACCTAAAACAATTGAAACATAGGTATACCACAAAATTTATAAAAGTTTATAACTCAATGCTACCTAGTAGAATTAAACTTGTGACCTATGGTTACTAGGGTAAGACCAGTAGCACTAGACTAACTCATTATTCAAAGAACTATTATATTATATTTCTTTGTAATTCTTTTTATATATCATATTTGCTATATTTTCTATTATATTATATACCTCTATAACAATGAGGTGTTAGCTTAATTGTAAGAGCCTTGGCATGGAAACCCTAGATCATAGATTCAATTCTAGTAGACAACCCTAAGTAATGGATTTAGGAAAAATTCCTTAAAAAGAATTCAAAAATGCTTTATTTAATAAATCCAAAAGGGTCTCAATGGGCATAAGTAAAAATTCAGTTTTGGTTTCAATTATAATTTTTCTAATGTATGTCTTGAGTGTGCCTATATTAAAATTATCTCATTTGTGGTGGTAGGACTCTTGATTTGAAAGCTTCAAGTTATGAGTTTGATTGTGGTGGGCAATATTGAGTTAAAAACTTTTAATTATCTTGGGCTTAAATATTGTTAAAAAAAATGTTTTCAAACACTCCCATTCCCAAGAAAAGCCAAAGAAAAAAAAAACTCAAATATCTCTTCCTACCTTTCGGTCATTTATATGCATTTTTCTATGTTACTTTAATATTACCACAGGTAAATTTTGCTATTGATAAGTAGTTTAAGTGATTATCTCATTATTTTCTTAAACAAGATATTATCAGTTGGAATTAGACTTAAAAGCAAGGAAAAGCCAAAATCAAACAAAAATACTTTACTCAAAAACGCAACGTAAAGCACCGTAAACCAATCCCAGGTGGAAGATAGATATTCGACGTTTTTTCTTAATATTTAAATTTAAAAGCACAAAATTCAACCCAACCTTAAATTCTGTTGCCTCGCCACTGCCGCCGCAAAAGCCTTGCAAATATGACGAGGTATGTTAATGCGTAATTGGTCCCCAGGTTTAGCTTTCCACGCCGAGGTATCTCTTCTTCAATAATGATCAAGCTGGAACAGCCACCCTCTTCAGGTTTATCACTGCCGATACTAATCACCAAAATTACGAGATATAATCAATTTACTCGCCAATAAACCGTGAGACAAGTTAATCACTTGCATGATTTAATTAATTTACCCACCAGAAAACTGTTGAAAGAAGGTGGAATATAAGATGAATGAGTGCGCACCAGAGTTCCAACAACAGTAACTGTGTACAAACTCAACCCCTTATATCAGTGGCTATAAAACACATGAACGGATGAAGATAAATCAATCTTGCACAGATAATTACAAGCTAAACATAAACCAGGTTTGTCTGCACACATTAATTAAGAATGAAAAGGAAAACACATAGGGTAAATCATGAAAAAAACAAAAGAAAACACATATGAAAAGTGATATTGGCGCGGCTCAATCCAAGATCACATTACAGAATCTCGGTGTAATGCTGTCTTCGGATTGAACCGCGCCAGCATCTCTTTCCTCACAGTTAACAGTAGTGAAACACTTACATTATTTGCATTATTACTACTGCTGGGCTTTATTTCCAATCCCTGCAACCATCTCTGCAAACTGAAACTCCCAATAATCTTGCAGACAGACCCACAACACCCACCACCAACAAACAAGCATGACCCATAGAGGAGAGATGCTCTGAAACTTCAATCAGCAGACTGAATTGAATTCAACGTACACAGGAAGACCCACAGAATTGCCCAAAACCATGAATATATAGCTGACTTATCGGATATTGCGGGGGGAATAAATTGGTTTCTACTGCAGCAAAGAATGTCAGTACTGTATCTGAAAGCGGAAGAAGAAAAAAAGGGAGGAAGCAGACAAGGAGACACCTGCATTTTTTGCAGGCATGAAATGTGGCACCGACAACGGAAGAAGATTAGAAGAAGATGAAGAAGATCAGAAGAAGATGAAGAAGATCATAATTAAATTTTGTGGGGGCGGCAACTTCAATGCACAAAAGAGGGAGCATGTTGCAGAGTTGCTTGCAAAAATAAAATGCAGGCCTGCATGAGTCACATGCAGAGCTTCAATGGCCGACCGTTTGCCTGCTCTCCTGCGCTGCAATTGCCTCGTGCCCATCACTGCCATTTACCCAAGTCAACCCAAAAATTCTGCTCTGTTCCTGCCACAACAGACAATCCCCTAGAAATCTCTCTCTCTCTGCTCCATTGGGTTTGTAGCTTTTTTTTTCTTCTTCTTTGAATAAGAGAGCACCCAATGTGCCTTCATTATGATTTGGTTGACATATCCGAGTAAAGGAGGCCTTGAATTCGTTATTTTTGGTGGTGGTAAGCCCTTTTGCCAAAGGTTCTCAAACTTTTTTTGTGGAGGGTTTCACATGAGGTTGTTTGCATGACTGCAAAGTATTGGTGGGAGCACTGAGATAGAAACAGTTCTATGTTTTTGAATTGCCGTGGGACTTGATGTAGTTGGGTCATTTCAACTGTTAAGAATGCTATTGGTGTTCAACAAGTTGCTTCCAAGGTATCTTAGACTGAATTGGGTTGATAAGTATGGGGTATCTTGTCACTTTTGTCTATATGGAATCTTGAATGCCATAATTGAAAGATGTATCCAAGCACGCTTGTCCTCCAGGCCAATCTTTGGTGATAAAAACCAAAACATTGCATGTTCAGGTTCAACTATGCATGGAAATCTAAACTATCATTGATTGACAAAGTAGAAACTTTCATTTTCTGGATAGACCTTGACATTGACAAAGAGTGACACGTTTGGCATCTTACTTTTTTGATTGTCAGAGGCAGGATGATGAAAAATATGGCTTAAAATCCTTAATATTTTTCTACACCGGGTAAATATGAATAACTACCTCACTCCTCACCCTTTAATATACAAACTTCTAGTTAGTTGAGGTTCATGGGACAAGTCCAGAGAGACGGATGACCACAAGATAAGTATTTGAAATGATATTCAAATTCAGGAAAATGGAATCCAAATAGAATGTAATAGCGAACGTAGATCCAAATAGAAAGGTACAACTTTCTAAAAATAAGACTTAAAAAAGAGAGAACCATAGATGCACGTAGAAAAGGTACACTTTTCTAAACATAAAAGACAAAAGACTTTACGAAAACGTCCAAGACTTTCCGAGATTACTAAAGTTTATGCTGCAGAAGGGGTGAAGATCCACGGTAAAGATAAATGCCCAAATAAAATCTACGAACGTTAGAAAGAGACGAAGAACAGCGTTTTACTTTTGAGGATACCCCATTTCACAAATGCCGCCCTTAGTGTATTATTTAGTATTAATTTACACTAATAAATATATTTATATTTTTAATATAAAATTTTTTAATTTTTAATATAAAATTTTTTAAAGGTCTTATTAGTGTGTGCTCTGGGAACCCCTAAATGTTTAACCTTTCAATGGATCGCATAGGCTGCATTTTGGGTTGCGTGGGGTGCCTTGCGGTGGGGTAGGGTGGGATTCGGTTTGGTTTGTATGCAGAAGGTTGTAGACGTGTTACAAGCCAAAAGAGTGCTTCTTTTGACTCTTCTTGTACTTTTGACTACATTGATTCTTGATGGGTTGCAGAGGTTTTTTGTAAGGGTGCTTCCTTCCTTTATTCCTTTATTATTGGACTGATTGTAAAGGTATATCCCTTCCAATGCACCTCTATTAAGTTGAGTCTTCCCCTTCATGTTATTTCTACCTATATTTATTCTATCTGGTTTGATGTTACATATGTATTTGATGATCTTTAATTATTAATAAAAGTCCTTTTTTGAGAGGTCTAAACCAACCCACATCCCCCCACCCCTAGAATCCTAATACTTTTATAATACATAGTTAACATAGTACTTTTATAGAAATTAGATAAAACATGGCAATTGAAATATAACTTGAATTTAAAACCTTAACTCATGGAAAATTGTTAAAGGGAAAGGTTATAAAATGATCACAAAGTAAAGTACAAAAATAAATAAAGCTTCAATATTATTAGAAAATATTAGAAGTATCATTATAGGTAGTATCTATGTCAATGCTAATTAGTAGAGTAAGAATACAATTACATCACCTTCAACTTAAAACTAATCTAATTAATAGAGTAAGAATAGGACCACATCACCTTAAAAAAATGAGATCACATTAGGATAAAGTAGGTTGAATGTTCTAGAACAAATCTCTTTGTGAGTAAATGGGAAATCTTACATCAAACTTTGTATGAATTATTTTGTTAGTTCTAGCATGGTGTAGGGACACCTCCTTTGAGCCCTATTTTTTCATCCCTATAGGCATTCAATTATAGGTTTGGAAAGTTAGGAAGACATCTTGGAGATCAGAGAGATATCTTTTCTAAGAGTTGGGTATGCACAGGAGGCATTCCAATTTTAGAAGAGACATCTTGTGTGAGAGGGAGCTGTTTCTAGGGAGACATCCCATCCAAACTAGAGATGTCTCTAGGGAGACATCTTGTCCCAAAAGGAGATGTCTCACTCCAACAAGAGACAACTTGCTAAGCTCAGAGATGTCTTGTCTAAGGACCAAGGTTGATAGGATGACATCTTACCAAGCCTAAAGAAGTCCCATACAACCAAGGAAAGTTTTGAGTTGGTAATTCCAAGTTGGGAAACAACCGGGAAAGATGAGAACAAAATAGAAACAACTAGGAATCTCCAAGTTGGTTATGGGGAAGATTTTCCTAGGGTTCTTATTTTAAATTTAATAAATATTAATTTGTGTTTTCATGTTTTGTGGCTTGGAGAGTCACATAAGAGCATAGGTGTGAGATTGCATGAGTATGTGTGAATCTCTATGGTCAATTGTATGTGTTTACCTAGTGTGTCTCTTATTTGTATGTGTTGTGTTTAGATCTTAGTTCTATGTTTGTGGGATAATGCTAGTTCAGTTGTGCCTTGCATTAAAATCAATCATTATGTATTTGTAGAGCCTCATGCTCTTTAATATTGTTGAGTATGTGAGTGTATTGTTGTGGGTTGTTGAACTACTATAATTGTAATCTTCTTTTTATTAATAGAAGATAGCTAGTTGTCTTACTTTCTAGCAATTCAATTGTCTTTCATAATAATTGGATTCAATGTATTTGAAGAATTAGAGCAAATCAAAGTGACCCTACTCTATAGCATCCATTTTAGGCAATCATACCTTACTCAATTTTCATGCCCATGTTATGGATTTCAAACAAGAAGAAGAAATGAATTCAATAAGTCAAAGTTCAAGATGATAAAAGGTCATATTTACATATGGAAATGGACCAAAGTTAAGTAGAAATATGATGATGAAAGGAAAAATTCAAAGTTCAAAAGAAGACAAAGTACAAAATCAAACATATAGGACAAAACAACATTTTTATAAAATAGAAACAAAAGCTATGTAATTTGTATTTGAATTTTTATAACATATAGGACAAAATAAGAAATTACATTTATTTTCCCTTTTATAAAAGATTAATGGATGGATGCAATTAAATAATGATCATAATCTCTTATTTCTTTTTGTTATCTTGTGGTCTTCTTAGTATTAAACTAAAAAGTTACTAGCACTCATAATCATCAAAATCATTAACCACAACTCATGGTATTTTTCCAATGTTCATTGATGAGCAGCAAGGTACCCCTATGCCCAACCATATGAATCACAAGCATTCATGCATGATCTAGTTGAATTCCACAAACCTTAATTTCCTAGGTACAATGGTTCTAGGATGTGAAATCTAATTGTGACAATCATTTTCTTCTCAACTGTACTTGTGGAACTTGATTATATGGTTAAGTATAATCAAGGCACATGATTTTTATTATTTTATATTTTATTTGTCTATGATTAATAACAAGTTAAAACATAATTTATCATCAATTTAACTTAATCTAATGGCTAGTCAATAACTAACTATCCTAACATAAGTATTTGACTCCACTTTCTGTGCACATCTTAAACACATATAATGCTACTGTGTTACCAAATGTTAAGCATTGTTGGGATTACCAAGAGTCATATGTATGCTCGAAGTAGCCGTACTTATGTGCTTAATTGATTAATTACTATTGAATCTAATTAGATTACTTTAACTTAATTACTTAAAATCATTAAAGTAAATTGCATGAAACATTAAATGCATAAATAAAATATTTAAGCTAGCCAAGGTGCTGCAAGGTTTGATCAGAAAGCTTGTCTTTATTTCCGCACATACTACTATGCTCATGTATAACAATGCTCAAACAAAGATCCATACACTCAATGACTCCTATTGTAGGCACTTTGGAAAATATTCTAACTCTAGAGAAATAAACTACAAGAGCTTCACAATGCTATGACAAAAAAACTATCTTGAAATCATGTGTCCAAGCTCTATATTTATAGGTCGGCACATACCCTACGATATTGGATATTTGACATTGCATCTTGGGTCTTAATATTGGGTATCCAATATCGAGGATCTAATATCATGTATCTAATATTGGAGCACAACAAAATATGATTCATCATACCTCCACGACTGAATGAAAACTTGTCCTCTAGTGAACAGTAGGAGGAACAAGTTCCTTTCAAAATATTAGGATGGTATGGGATTATTGATTAACATGGAAAATGACTGACATAGAACAAACAAACTCTACGTGCCCAAGTGTATAGATTTGAAATTCTTTTACAAAATTGGGTATTCATGACAATAGAATTGAACACCCTGGACAAAACTAACATCCAACTCCTCTAGCAGTTGAAGAGCGAGGGAGAAAATTCATTGATCATGAAGAATCCTCATCGCATGAAGCTACTACTTATCCTTTGGTGAAGATAGTCCCTCTTCAAGTTTGCACTTTCCACTACAATCATAAAAAAATCATGGATTAGTGTGTAATGTGTAACATATAACTTTTAAGTGCTTTGTCTCATCAATAGTTACACTTGGCTAGGTTTTGATTATGGTGGATTGATTCTTTTAATAGTGTTAGTAGGAAGATTGAAAAATAGGATGAAATGGATAAGCAATCCATTATTAATCTTTAAAAATTCCAACACAATTAAATGATTGAAGAGGGATTAAGAATTCACAACAATAACAAGAGGATTTTACTGAAAAATGTTGTGAAGATGTGCACAATTGGATGTCATTGATGGGGAAACAAAAGGATTTGATTATAAGGAATTTTAAGGATAAAGAACTTAACTAATCCAACCAAAAGTTATGCAAGTGGGTCCTTCACAAGGCAAGCATAGGCCTTTAATTGCCCTTGCATAACTTCAAACCGAGTATGAGGGCCCCATGGATGATCAATGGTTATGGAAGGTTAAGTGCAAAAACCTGTAAGAAACTACCCAACAATTTTAGCACATCAAACTAAGATATCAAATAAGAACATGAAATTGGTAGTGAGGTGAGACATGGACAACATAGCTGAATGAGAGAGAGTGTGTGTATGTGTGGAATGGAGTTCCTAACTAAGGTTACATGAAGTCCCTTGTGAATTTTGTGTTTAAATGACTTGGTAAAATCGAATCCTTAGTCCAGACCAAAACCAACCATGTTTAGTAACTTCGTTTCACCATTCTAAGACTATTTTACCCCTTGAGATACTAGAGTGCTCCCATAGAACAACCACCATTTCTTATTAATGAAAAAAAGAGAAGTAGGAAGTGAAGAAGGGCCTTAGTTAGAGGGGACCTTCAGGCATGGGTAACATGTCCTTCTAGTCCCATAACCAGTGCTTGTAGCCTATTTATTTTTTCTAAGGAATGTGCTTTAANGCATGAAAAATAAACCATGTCCTAGTTATTAGTAACAAAATTCAAAGCTAGAATCTAGACACTAATAAACAAATAACTGAATAGCACATGCCCACATCAATCAAATACATTGTACCTAGTTAGCAATAAGGCATGTTATTATTAAAGCATAATTAGAAAATCACATCCAAAGAAAGAAAACATATAAGAAATTGTAAAATACTTTAAGAAAAATAAAACATACTAACGATGTTGTAAAAAAAATCGTAAAAAATTAATAATGTAAAAACAAAAAGGTGAAAGATAAAGAATGTGTAAAACAAAAAGTTGTAAAAATAACAAGGTGAAAAACAAAAATGTGTAAGATAAAAAAGGGTGAAAAACTGAGGTGTTGCTTATATAGTTAGCATGGATGACCATCTCCCCCATGACTAAGTTGAAAGGACGAGATCCAAAATATTGAGTGTGGTTATTCATACAATGAGATGTTCATTGAATTAGTTGGCTTAGGATCATGGAATGGCTTGAATTGTTGTATGTTGACCAACTATATCTTGTTTGGGCTCTCAGGTTTGTAGATCATCATGGCCCTACAAGAAAAAGTTTTGTAAATTATATAAGGTCCTTCCTACAATGTTTGAAACTTATTTCATTAAGGTATATGCATGAGATTCTAGTAGAGGACCTTATCTTTTGGTTGAAATTTGACTTTCTTAGTTTTAAGGTTATGGTGCTTTTTGTTGAATGTCGTGTGTAACTCATTAGATGATAGGACCACCAATCAATTCTTGTCTAGCAAGTTGAGATTCATTAATCTTTATTTTTTTTGTGCTAGACTTATGTTAAGGTTGAGGTCATAGGTTGTTGAAAGTGTATGGAGATCAGATTGAATAGGAAGTGATGGTAATTTTCCATACACTAGCTCATAGGAAGAATAGCCTATAGGAAGTTTTCATGTAGGTCTAAAGGGCATCATTGAGTTTTGTGCTCTAGTCTCTCCTATATTTGCTAACAGTTCTTGTTAGGATATTTGTGATTTCCCTATTTGTAACCTCCACTTAACCATTCACTTGGGGGTGGTAGGGTGTTGTTAGTTTATGCTCAATCCCTAAGCATTGCATAAGCTTCCAAAAGGTAGTGCCTATAGAGTGGGTTCCATTATTATAAATTAATGCACATGGCATACCAAACCTATTTACAACATTTTGTTGTACAAACTAAGTAGCAGTAGAAGATGTATAGTTTGTGACGACTTACTACTTTTACCTATTTCATATAATAGTAAATAGTGACTATGATGTATGCCTTTTCATTTAACATGGATATGATGGGACCCATGAAATCAATGCCCTAGATGTTAAAGAATTCTAGTGGATGGATCCACTGTTGAGGTTCCTCCATTCGAGTAGTCATTCCACCATCTTGTTGGCAACCTTCACAAGAGTGGACATATTGATGAGCAACCCTGAAGATTGTTGGCCAATAATACACTACCATCAGAATTTTAATGGCCATGCATCTCCCCGCATAGTGGCCCCTACAAGGACCTTCATGAGCATTCTAGAGAATTCATAATTGATTAGCATTAGGGACACAACAATGAACCAAGCCATTGGTGCACATCTTGTAGAGGTGTTTATTGATATCCATGAAGCATTTTACCTAGTGAAGAAATTATTGTTTCTTCTAGTTTTCCCACCCTTGTGGCATCTCTTGAGTGAGAAGATAGGTGACAATACCATTGTACCATTAGGCTCAGTGGAAAATTGTTTAGTTATAGCCCCAACAAAAAGGAGTTCATCAGGAAATAGATCAGATAGTGAGCTTTTCTCCTTCTTGTTGTTCCATTGTAACCAAGACAAGTGGTTAGTGATTACATTGTCAACATCCTTTCAATCTATCATTGTAAGATCAAATTCTTGTAAGATCACCAACCATTATATGACATGGGGGCTCACCATTGTCTTGTTCATTTGGAAGAGGATGACGTTATGGTCCGTATGCACAAACACTTTGTATCCAAGCACATAATGCTTGAACTTATCTATATCAAACACCACTATCATCAATTAATTTTCTATGGTGGTGTAGTTTAATTATGCACCCATAATACTTTGGCTTGTGCAATGAATGTAATATGGATATTTCTTGTCATCCATTTGCATAAGCATAACTTCCAAGACATAATTTGATGCATCCATCATAACATGAAATGGTATAGACCAATTGGGTGCTTGTAGAATTTGAGTTTATATAAGTTTACCCTTTAGTTGCTAGACTACTTTTTCATATTCCTTAGTCTAGACAAATGGAGCATCTTTCTTTGTCAGCTCAACCAAAAATTTTGCGATCTTAGAGAAATTCTCTATGAATCGTTAGTAGTAGCTAGTGTGTCAAAGAAATAACCAAACATCTTTAATGGTTTTTAGTTGGTGAGTTATTCCTTGGATGACCATTACTTTTTTAGGGTCAAACTCAATTCTTGCTTGCAATATTATATGCCCTAATAAAATGCCCTCTTAAACCATCAAATGGATCTTTTACCAATTAAGTTGCAAGTTTTTTTCAACACATCTTTTTAAGGTTATCTAGGGCTTGCTTAAATGTAGCTCTATAGGTAGAGAAGTCATCCATTAAGACTTCCACACTACTATTGATTTGCTATTGATAAATGCTAAGGACCAGGTATTAGAATGTAGTAGGGACATTACATAAACCAAAAGGCATTTTGCAAAATGCAAAAGTTTCCCAAGGACTTGTGAATGTTGTTTTGGCTTGGTCCTCTAGCATGATCTAGATTTGGTTATAGCCACTATAACCATCCAAAAAACTATAAAATAAATGCCTAGATATTGTGTCTAACACTTTATCAATGAATGGAAATGGAAAATGGTCCTTGAATGTTGCCATATTTAGTAATTGAAAATTGATGCAGACTTGCCACTTATCACACAGTCATGAGAGGACTAACCCACTTGTTATCCACAATGGGATAGATAAACTCCACCTTGAGGATTTGTTTAATTTCCTCCTTGATGATCTACTTCAATTTGGGGTTCAATCATCTCTATGGCTATCTCTTTATCTTCATGGTTGAATCAATGTAGATACGATGCTAGCATATCCTAGGATCAATCCTTGTGAGTTCGGGATATGACCAAGTAAAGGTTGCTAATCATTTTTAAACCATATACAACAAAATATCTTTCTATTTTTGAGCAATATTGGCATTGATTCTTGCTATATTTTCATTATTTAATAATACATATTTTATGCCAATAGGTAAAGTTTTTAATTCAAGGGGCTCTTGATTAAAATTTTTAGGAATTTCCAACTCTTTCCAATAGTTATCATCATTTGCATTATTAGAGAGTTGGTTATAAAATTTCTTTAGTTCATTTATGACTATGACATATTTGCATGTCAAGGTCTCAATAGGTTGCATGCAAAGTGTGCTACTTTCAGAATTAGTGGTTAGCCACTAGGTGCCTTCTTGTTTTATGGTTGTTGTGTAGAGATACCTTTGAATATCTACTTCTAGTGCACATTTGTAGAGATGGATACTCATTTTATTAACCAGAGTTTTTGCACACAATTACACCTTGTATTACTATATGTGATGCATGGAACTCACTTCTTCTTGATCTTCCCAAATATGTTTTCCTTGGATATTTCTAGGGAAAGATCTCTGATGCCTAGCCTGGCATCAATGATACTTAGCTATGCCCTTCCCATGATGATTTAGAAGTTCGCTTTGTAGTTCTTCACCTTGATTACTAGGAAATAAGTAGGATAAGACCAACCATAGATAGTGATCACAATATCTACAACTAGTCCTAATGGAATAGTGATGGACTAGTCTACCAATTCTAATCTAATATTGCTCTTCTTGAGAGGAGGCAAGTTCCATGTAGTATACATCTCATGAGAAATTAGGTTTACACTAAAACTTGAAATAAGAAGAGCCTTACGTGGTTCATTCCCAGCAATCTATAAATAAATAAATAAGAGGACTCCTAGGAACAACTAATTTCCTAGGAAGGTTGCCAACATGGATCTAATCAGATACAACATGAATAAGCATAACAATATAGATCCTGGGAAGTATTTGGTTTGAAGGGAACTTGAAGGAATTTGATACAGAGGGAGATGAAAAAACAAGGCTGCTAACCACAGGTGTATGTGAGGGTTTAGGCAGACTTTTGGGTTAGCAAAAATGTCTTTTCTTAGATTGAGTGTTTGAACCACTTAGTTGATGAATTGGTTGTAGATTAATGGCCTTGCTAGCTTTGCGTTGTTGTGGTTGAGCTGGGAGCTCACCCCACATATATGGAGTAGGAGATAATGGTGTTGAAGATAGAGGAAGATGTGCAAGAATAAGAGTAGGATAAGGATAAAAGATGGTATTCCTTGTTGCATGTGGAGAATGAGTTCAATAATAATCAAGAGGGTAGTAGTAAGGTTGAAAAGTGGAAACATGAGTGGAAGAGTCATGTGAAAACAAGGGTTTCTAAATGTAATACCCATATGGATCAGGTTGTCTGTAAGGGTATTGCTACCTTGGCTATGCTAGCACCCATGACTATGGTTGTTGCCACCATTGATACTACTCATATGGTTGCAGTGGAGTTCCACTTGGATAATATTATTGTTGTTGGTCGAGCTGCCTAGAATTGCCTTGAGGATAAGGCAATCTTCTAGGTGTTTGCCTTTGTGCTAGTCATGGATTCAAAGCATACAACCTAGACTTCTGTAAGTGCAACCCAATAGAAAAACATCGCTTAGGATGTTCATAATGGTAGATGTCACATCCATCATCATCATTTAATTCACTTCCTACAACTTCTCCTATTGCAGATATCTTGCCCTTACCTCTTTGATAGAAACGTTTAGCTTCCTTGCAACTACTGTGCTCACAATCACTACTTTGTTCTTTGGATTCTTTACTAATTTTTAGGATAGCTTGAAATATACTATCCATGGAGTCCCATAACTGATCAACATTGGCCAAAATTTTAGATTGAAATTTTTAAGTGGCAAGGTTTTTTGATTCATCATCTCATCAAGTGATGATTCTTCCTCACTCTCATAGAATTGAACCTCCCTCTTACAAATAGAAGGATCATAGTTGTACTCTTCTATATTTTTTCATTTTCTTACTTCTTCTTCTTCTTTTTCTACTTGCTTAATTAATCTTTGGATTTTATGGGTGCCTAATTCTAACATTCACCCTTGGGCATAAATGCCAAGAGTTCTTCTCATTTTGGATTAGAGCCCATCTACAATGTGGCAAAGTTCGTCCAGTTGAGAATAACCATGGCTAGGACATCTATGCAATAAGAACTAGTATCAACCTATGGTAGCATCCAAGGGTTCATGTATCCCTTACTTCCATCCTTAGATCTACCTCCTCAAGTTGGACACCTGGAAGTACGTCTGATACTTGTCATTGAATAGTTCAAGCATTGTACTCCATCATTTGATAGATTTTAGTTCTAAGGATAGGTACCAATTTTCTAATTCTTTAATGAGTGTCTTGGGGAATAACTTAGGATTTTTTCACTCATTTTATATATTTTGAAAGGCACATGCATCTTGGAAATCTTGAAGATGGTTCTACGGATCTGAGTTATATCCCCCTTCAAACCAAGGAATATTGTTCATGTCTAGCCTCTTGATTTGACTATACTTTACAGGCCTTATGGGAATTTGTACTACCTCTATAATGTTTAGCATAATCCAGGTAGTAAGAAAAGGATCATTGAGGTCATGATTTTGGTGCCTACAATTCCCTCTCCTAATACTTTATTCATAGCAGTGGATCTCTCTTAAACTCCTACACCCTTGGTCTTGACTTTTTGGATGGTCCCTTCGGTTATCTTGGTCTTGTCGATCATCTCCATCATAGTCATGACCCCTGTGGTTGCAATTAGAGCCAAAAGAGAAAGATGATGATAATGAAGGTAAAGAGGAAGTAGGATTAGCATCATCATAGTGCATGATACCCTCTTTTTGGTGATCATGGCCATGATCATGATCTTGTTTCTTATCTACATCCCTACCTTGACTCTTCTCCTTGGATCCTCCTTTGTTGTTGGATCCATTCTTGCCAAAACCCAAATTGTGGATCATGGACTATAGGTTTTGGTTTTGATCTCTTTCGTTAAAGTCAAAGAGAGGAATTTTATTAAATGAAAAATCCCCAAAGAAGGATTTTCCACCATCATTTGGTACAATAGGTATGGAAAATCACTAAATAACTTTCCCTTCATAGATTTGTAGTCTTGTTCTAGCTATTGATCCCTTAGACATTGTACCTCAGTGGGATGATAATTCCTTGCATCACTATCTTGTATAACGTACTTAGCATGAAGTCCTTAGAGACCCAAACACACAAGATTTTGTTGGATCATCACAAGAATGGATTGATTAGGTGGTAACATGATGTTGCCCTCCATGTCACGCCATTGTAGTAGTTCATCCTAGTGTAAAGAAGCCATGTTGCCCTAACATGATAAGGACATCAACATCTAAGCTATTGTTTGAGTCTAAAGAAGCCATGTCTAAAACTAGAGTGTTATGAAAAGGGTGAAGAGTAGTGACCATCAAAAGAAAAGATAATGGATGATAAGCCATAAGGTTTGGTAGAATAGTCACACAAGCCATGCTAAGCCTAGGGAAGAGGTGCTCACAAAGGAAGCCATAATAACTAGAGCTAGGAGAGAGAGAGAGAAGGGCATGATAGGTAGAGCTATAAACCCTAATGCTACTCAATGATGCTTACTAGAAGGCTATAATGGGAGATCTAACAAATCCTTGTATAGGTGGCAACATGTAGCTTAGTTGCAAGGATTGCAAAAAATCATTATGGAAAATTGATTACATTGGAGGGTTGACAATGGTAAAAGTAGCAAAGAAGCTTGAAATGAAAATCCATTAGCACAGAAATCTTAGAATCAAGTGTGATGTGCCTTATACTTTGGTAGGAAAATTTAGCCCAAATGTAAGGTAGGACATGATGGTAATAGGTACCATTGTATTTTTTAGACATAGGATCTTTACTAAGGAAACATTAAAAAATATAAAAATATTATTATGTCTTTCTTAAAATTGAGAGCCCATAATTTGGTAGGTTGATGGTGGCAACAACCATGTTAAGGAAAATCCTAATGTTGGTTTTGCTAATTGTGATGCTATTACTAAGTTAAGACATAATATCTTGTACAAACTGATGTGTAGGATAGGGATGCAAGCTTTTAAAATACTAAATTTAACCAATGTTCACCAACATGAAATAAATAGAGGAAGAATGGAGTTTACCATGGGCAATTAGCTCATGTAACTAAAACTCATCAACATTCACATTTATCATGTCATAACTATTGTAGTCTTTCCATGATCGGTATTGCATCATTACCCTATACATAATTATATAGGAAGAACTTGAAGTATGCACTTAGAAAATCCAAGCATTTTACTCTAATCAAATGACCCAGGTCATCTCCATCTATAATGAGAAACCATGTAGGTAATTTTTCATAATGGATTTTGAACTCTCCATGTTCTAACAATGATTCTAGTCTATGTTGGTTCACATGCAAAGAATCTTATTAGTAGCCTTGGAAACGTTACACTAATTAAATAAGTGAACTACCATTTTAGTAGATTGATAACATAAGATATATCATGAGGCCAAATAACATCCCTACCATTACAAATTATTATAGGTTAGGAGATCCCCATGCCTCAACAACCAAATGAAAGGTGAAATCTTAGACTAGAAATAAAATTTTCAAATGGTTTTTCAATTAGGTGAAAACTTAAATAACTTTTTAAATAATTGAGAGAGCCAATGTTTATGTTTTTTTTTTTGAGTTATAGGAATAGGTATTGAAGGAGAAAGAGATAGAAGGTTCATATTTATTAAGAATATCAAGAGGAACTAGATCTAGGTTTGAAGCTCTACCATGGATTCAAAATGAAGAGATATTATCTATTATTATTTGCAAAATTGCTAATCTAATTCAGGTTATATAAGTGAAGATAGTTAAGAATCTTGGAACCTGAAAAAAAGCATCATTGAGAGATTTAATAGAGTAATCCCATTGACAAGTGTTGAAAAGGGATGTAATCATTACCAAAATATCATTTTTTCCATATAGCCAGGGTTCCCACACATTCTTATAAAGATATATGATGCATCACACCTATGTCTTATCCACATAAGAAAAGAAATTCCATGTCATCTTTGTAGAAAGAATTAGCATAGGAGACCCAAAGTCGTTGAGACCATAACCACCCACCTAGAAGGATGTAAATGTCTTATTTCTAGTAAAAAGGCAAAATATCCTACATTCTTTAGTGTTAGATCAAAAAAAAATTTCCTAGTAATACTTTTAAAAGGAGAGATGTAGGAGGCCAAATAAGATATAACCAAAGCATAATAAATAAAATGTTAGAAAGGGTGACTTTGACAAGGGTAAGCTTTTTTTATTAAAGATTAAAACATAACTCTCTAGAAACAAAGTCACTTATGTAATTGGTCTAGGAAACTTTGCTAGCAAGCTAGGAACTTTCTTCCTTGAAAAAATGAATTTCCAAGATATTTGATAGGAAGATTTCCTTTGGAGCATACAAGGAGATGAGCAATGTAACTAAAGATATCAAAGGGACATCCAATCTAAAAAATCTCAACCTTCTACCAATTAACTTTTAGGCTAGTGGATTAACAGAAATTATCTAAAGTTTCTTTTTGAATTTTCACTCAAAATTAACCTATTGAATTACAACTATTATAAAAAATATTTGAAGGTAGATATTTTCTTTGGAATTAACTTTGTATGGAATAATATCCTATATTTTTTGTAGACTCATATTATGTTTAATCTTAAACAAGCCCTAAAAGTAGTCAACATTCAAATTTATGTTAGACTAAATATTGGAAGAGAAAGAGACTAAATCATACTTGATTTGAATTATATTCATAATCATACAAAAATACCCAAATTTTTAGTCCCCTAGGCTAAGCCAATTTTCTTTAAACCATTGTTTCTAGTAAACCAATTCATCATGGTTTAGCTTCTTAACTTTCTTCTCATCAATAATCATCTTATCTAAGATCTAGTTTAGATAATTTATCTACTTGATATTAAAGTGTGTCCACCTCCTAGATGATAGCTTATGCAATGACAAACCATGGCCATTTTCATAACCCTTTACAACATAAGTGAAATTGATCTAAGTTGTAGGTAATGACATTATAATTAGTGCTATATAAATTTTCTCATCAAATCCTACCCAATTCTTCTTTAATTCACTTCTCTTAAAGATAGAAACTCTTAAAATAAAAATAATGTTTTAAAAAATATGATTTATTCAATCTAACAAAGGATAGGGTGATAATTAGAATACATATATTGATGTAGGGTCATCTCTTTTGATTTCATTTTTTCACCTATAGGTGATTTTTGGAGGTTTTATATGCTAGAAAGATGCCTTGGAGGTTCAAGAGACATCTTGACTAAATGCATATTCTTCATAGAAGACATCTATTGAGTGTAAGAGATGTTTGACTGGAAGTGAAAATGTCTTTACTAGATCTAAGACATCTCTAGTGAGATGTCTCTTAGTGACCAAAGATGTACCAAAATAGAGACATCTTTCATGAAATAGAGACATATCCCAAAAGTCAGAGACATCTCTCTTGCTAGTTGGATTTTATAGAAAGACATCTCCTAAATCCCAAAGATGACTTGCACAACTGAGAAAGCATCTAAGTTGGTCGATCTAAGTTGGGAAATAGTTCAAAAAAAGTAGAAAATATGGAAGCAGCTGAGGATCTTTAAATTAAGCTTGAGGAAAGATTTCTAGGTTTTTTATCTTGCATTTTCAATAAATTTTGATGTTGTTTTATGTTTGTATCATCATGAGATATGCCTATGAGTTTATGTGTTAGATAAAATTTGGTATGAAAGCACATTGTGTAAGTCCATGATTGTGATTGTAGCTTTAAGGCCAATTGTGTGTGGTTTGGCCTATGTGTTCTTGTATTATTTCTTGTGTGTTGAAATCTTAGTTTTGAGTTGTGGGAGGGATTCTCTATTGGTTGTGCCTTTCATTAAGGAAAATTATCATGTAGTTGTAGAGACTCATGCTCAATAGCATCCTTTGATTATGTAAGTATTATGGATGTTTTGTGGGTTGTGAAATCCTATTGTAATCTTTAAAGATAGCTAGTTTTCTCATTTCTAGCATATTGAATTATCATTCATAATATCTAGATTTAATAAAAATTGAAAGTTAAATTAATAGAAGTGAACATGCTCTAGCATTATTGGTATTAGAGCATTAGTTTGATTATTTCTTGGAAATATTTCATTCCATATTTTTATTAAATTTAGATGATGCCTAAGAAGAAGAAAGTTCAAGCCCTAAATAAAAACATGAAACTCATGAATTTTTTCTTTCAATTGATGATTTCTTGATTGGATGAGATCAGTGCCAAGGTAAATAGGAATGTAGGTCCCACCATATTTAGACATATAGAGAGGATGAGCATTCATGTTTGGAAATAAAGAAGTTTCTTAGCTAGGTGAAGGTAATGATAGGAAAGGAAAATCCAAACATGGAAGTGTTATAATCCATCAGCCAAAGATTTTTATGGAAGGGATTCCACTTTCTGAAATCAAAATTCAAGAGCTCCATCGCTAGCCACTACTGCTTCTCATGGTAAGATGGATGAAAAAGATGAAGGCTTGATAGAGCATTCAGAAATGCTCCTAGATTTTTGCACATAGAACTAATGAATTTTAATAGTGTAGATAAAGCTAATTCTTTCTCATGTTGGCTAAATATACTTGATAAGCACTTTGAATTTGAAGAGGTATCAAATCAATTAAGGATACCTATTGCTAAATCTAGATTAGAAGGTATGACTTCTTCTTGGTGGAAAAAGGAGTTCTAACTTATGAAAGTAAAAATTCTCAACCCATTAAAGATTCAAATCTAATGAAATATGGGTTAAGACCAAAATTTAAATAGTCTTGTTATAGGAAAGAGATCATTATAAAGTTGAAATTTCTAAGGTAAAGTGATAAAGATGTCAAAGATTATTATATCAAATTTTGGGAACTATTCCATCAAGATAAAGTGAACTAGGAGAAGTATAAATAGGCTTCAATCTTTTTAGAAGGCCTTAAAATGATATGTCAGTAGGAGTTTTCATTCTATAAGATACAAACTCTTGATGGGACTTATGGTTTGACACTCAAGGTAGAAAAGAAACTAAGCAGATTTGGGAATAGGATCATAAATTTCAACAAAATATCATTCAGAAGTACTTTGCAAAGTTTCATAATATGTTAGGATCTTTGATAAAGTAATTTTATAATTAACAATATGCTTTTCTTGAAGTAAATTTCTTTTATAAGTTTGTATTCTTGAACCTTTTGGTCATAATTGTTTATTTTTTAGTCATAAAAAATTATATTTTCCTTCTTACTTACAAGGACTCACTCACTGCTTGGTACTAGTTAGATCTTTAACATGATCAATCACTCTGACTCCTTATAATTGAGACAACACTTTGCTAGGATTCATCATACATCATTGTAAAAAATTCAACACTTGTTATAATTCATAATAGTAATTAATCTTATGAATCATAATACACTCTTACAACTTAACTTACTTAACTTAACAACAATGACTTATGAATCAAGACAATGTATGAATTATTATCTAACATAGGGGTAAAGAAGATTCCAAGGAAAAGGAAAAGGGATTCAAGTTCAAATCTAAAGATAAATAGGATAGTCATAATAAAAAGAATATGAAGGATGATGAGAAGAGTAAAGCCAAGAAGGAACAAGGTAAGGAAGATGAAGGCTAAGGTAATAACTCATCTTCAATGCTTCAAGTATGAAGAATGGGGATAGTAGTAATGGGAATGTTCACTTTTCAAGGCAATTAAGGAAAAGTATGTACAAACACTAGAAGTGAAGGAGACATCTAGTCAAGATCTTTAAAAGATAATCCTAGTACTTATAAGATTAAGAAAGCTTCTAAATTAAATTCTTATGCATTTACGGAAAATGTAAATAGAGGAGACTGTCTTGCTAAAAAGCTATTATTTTTTATTAGAGCTAGATGTTTTCGTAGTGGGGAATGGATTCATATTTTTATTAATGGGGAGGCTAAAAAATGTTATTTTATCTAAGATAGTTGCTAGATTGGGTTTGGTAACTAATGAGTGGTGAGGTACCCCTACACTCAACCATGCGAAACGAGCATAGCATGCACGATCCAATCGAACTCCATAGACTAAATGCCTAACGCCCCATGGAACACTTGGGGTTAATCATTCGTTATCTTCCCATACTTACTTGTTGTTGTCACAGTGCATGGTTAAGTAAGTCCAAGGTATATGATTTTTTTGGTCTTTTCAGGTTTATCTCCTATGCTAAAGGGTGAAGGGTTGAAGAGACTAACTAACTCTAACTAAGGGTCTAAGTCTAAATTAACTAGCATCAACATCCATTCCCACTTACTGTACACACCCTGAACTGTGCAATTGTGGCTACCAAACGCTAATCGTTACTAGGATTACCACAC
>MNCI01000996.1:269181-287419 GCA_015680685.1 Gnetum montanum
GGTGGTGGCATCCCCCATGACTGTGGGTATTGCCACTGTTGATGTTGTCCAATAGGCTGTGGAGGTGTTCCACTTGGGTAATATGTTAAGGGTTGGTGGAACTGCCTTGGGTTACCTTGTGGATAAGATAACCTTCGGGGTGTTTGCTGTTGATTAAGTCTTGGATTTAGTGCATATACCCCAAAATCCTATAGATGTGAGATAATAGGACAACATCCCTTAGGATGGTTATAGTAGCAGACCTCACATCCACCATCATCGTCTGTGTCAGAATCTACAACCACATCGGAGTTAGTGATTTTTCCCTTACCCTTGTTATGTGCAGGGCTTAAATCTCTCCACTTTCTCTTTCCTTTGTCACTACTTTTCTCTACCTTAGACTCTTCTACAATTTTCAAGACTATTTTAATTCTTGAGTCTAAGGAATCCCACATTTGATCTACTTTGGCCGGTACCTTGGTTGTTAACTTTTGGATCAACAAAGTTTTCCTATTCACCAACTCTTCGATTGGTGACTCATCCTCTTCATCACAAAATTTCACTCCCTTCTTTCAAAGGGAGGGATCATGGTTGTACTCCTATGCACTTTCTCTCTTACGTAGCTCACCCTCTTCTTGTGCTACTTGTTCCAACAAAATTTCAACTTTATGGGCTCTAATTTGGGAAAGCTTCCCTTGGGCATAAGTCCCAAGAGTTCTTCTCATTTCATTCCTTAGCCCATCCACGATGTGGCGAAGTTGATCCCACTTAGAGTACCCATGGCCCGGGCAACGATGTAGCAATGTATAGTAGTAGGTCATGGCAGCATCCAAGGATTCATAAGCACCTTGTTTCTAGCCTTGGATCTACTTACGCAGATTGGACACTCTGGAGTACGTTTGATATTTGTTGTTGAAAAGTTCAAGCATCGTACTCCACCTCTTGATGGTTTTCAGTTCTAAGGACCGGTACCAGCTCTCTGCTTCTTTGGTGAGTGTCCTTGGGAACAACTTAAGATTTTGCCACTCATTATCTATATTTTGTAAGGCACAAGCATCATGGAATGCCTGTAAATGATGTTGAGGATTAGTGTTGTATCCCCCTTCAAAATCCACACGCTTGATCCTGCTATCTTTTAAGTGCCTTGTGGGGATCGTAACTGCCTCTGTGATGTCTAGCATGCTTTGAGTTGCGAGTAGGGGTTCATCATGATCATCTCCTTCATGATGTCTATGATGTCTTCATGGTGGTTCCCTACTCTCCCTACTTCCTTGCCATTGTCCTAACTCCCGACCTTCCTGTCGAGGTCTTTCATCTTCCTTACTTTTACCCTCTCCGTTGTGCTCACGATGGTTGCAGCCAGATGTGGAAGGAGAGTGTGAATGGTGAGATGAAGGAGAAGAGGAAGGGGATCCATCACCATGGCGATGTTTCTTACCTTCTCTTCAGCTACTTCGGCCCCAATTGTCATAATGATCTAAGTGTCCGTCCTTAGCGTGAGTGGTTGTTCCTGTTGTGAACAATTGGTGTTTACGGGGATCAGAGCCCATAGCATGTACAGTTGATCGAAGGCTCTGATGCCTAACCTCTTCACCATTGTGAGGAGGAGGAACATCATTTTCTAAGAAACCCTTCATGAGGGGTTCCTCGTCTCCTATTTCACTAAGGACATGGGGGACCTTGCCCTTCAACAATGTATGTTGGCTCTCCTGCCTTTCGTCCCTCATACGTTGCAAAGTGGTGGGATGATAATCCCTTATATGATATCTTCCAGCAATGTATTCAACGAATAAGTCCTACATGTCAATCTGTGCTAAGGCACAAAAGAGCATGTTCAGAACAGATCGATCTGGTGGTAAAACTATATTACCAAAAAAATCTCTCCAGCGCAACTATTCATCCTGATGGAGGGTAAAAGTGTAATCAGGAATATACTCATTGGGATGAGTATAAACTATCTTATACTGTTTAGGACTTGGCTGGTCTAGGTTATGTTCCTTATCTTGCCGACTGTCTTCCGTGTTATTCCTAGGTAAGTTAGCTTTATGAGAAGAAGCCATTTTATTGGTGTGTTATTCACTGTTATATATGTTCTTATTTAACTAATTAACCCAAAGGTTCGTTAAGGCTCACAACGATGTGAGTGATTTCCCTTATGTCCTATTAGGCGTACAAACACTTAGTCCCTGGCAACGGTACCTATGATGAGTGGCGAGGTACCCCTACACTCAACCATGCGAAATGAGCATAGCACGCGTGATCCGGTNGATAAATAACATTAATTAAACCTATCTATGTACTGTAAGGTTTATCCACAAAGTTCATCTTTATTTCTGTACACAACTTGCGTTCAGGTACAAAGCTGCTCGAATAAAGAGTCGTTCAGTTGGGGGACTCCGACTACGGGCACATGGAAAATATTCTATCTCTGGGGTGATCAANTACTAACTAACTCTAACTAAGGGTCTAAGTCTAAATTAACTAGTGTCATCATCCATTCCCACTTACCGTACACACCCTAAACTATGCAACTGTGGCTACCAAATGCTAATCGTTACTGGGATTACCACACATAATGCACGTGCTTGAAGCGGTCATACTGAGGCACTTAACTAGCCTAAGTGTGATAAGCAGCCAATTCCTTGACTAGCTGTACACACCCGTAGGTGCTCGTAGCCAAGTCATACTTACCCCGCGTTCTAGAAGATAAGGGTGAGAGAATCTAATCGCGATGAGTAACCGATTCCTTGGCTAGCCGTACACGTTCATCAACACTCGTAACCAAGTCGTACTCATGCCACATTACTAGGAAAGTGATAAATAACATTAATTAAACCTATCTATGTACTGTAAGGTTTATCCACAAAGTTCATCTTTATTTCTGTACACAACTTGCGTTCAGGTACAAAGCTGCTCGAATAAAGAGTCGTTCAGTTGGGGGACTCCGACTACGGGCACATGGAAAATATTCTATCTCTGGGGTGATCAATCCACCAGAGCTTCGCTACTTCTAACTCTATCTATGAAATGAGGAGAGTGCCACCTCTTATTTATAGATATGACAGCAGATCGCGATATCGCGTATGCAATATCGCAGGGAAGGACACGATATCACGTATGCAATATCGTGGCTTATGCTAATCACATCTCATCAGTAACTAATCCTCATTTAAGAGGCTACAAGGTGCATTGGTTATCTAGAAGTTACTCTCAAGAGGTGAGAGAGAAATATGTTTTGAAATTCAAAATTGAGAGTTTTCATAATGTTGTGAAATGTGATGTACTTCCAATTGATTATATTGATATAATTTTTAATCAACCTTGGAATTTTGAGAATGGTGTTCAATTTGATGAAGAAAAAATGTATAAAGTGTGGCTAGACGCGATGGAATCCATGAGTTGATTCTTATGATGGCTGAATAAGTGACATAGCAAAGCTTACTTCATGCTTCCTTAATCCTTCTAAGAAAAAGGGAATACATTAAGAAAAATGATGAAATTGACTCTAGTTTTTTTGTTGTATCAATAACTATTTCTAACAGTGATTATGTGCAAGTTGAGCTTCCAACATATATGCTAGGCTTGAAGTAGTAATTTCCCAAAGTGTTTAAAGAGGAATTGGATGGATTCCCATCCATGAGAAATGTACAACACCAAATTGATTTTATCCCTAGTTCTACCATTTCAAACAACTGAGATTACCATATGGTAATGAATCAACAGACATAATTACAAATACAAATAGAGGTTTTGCATATAAATGGCTTCATTAGAGAATTCATTTTACCTTTTGTAGTTCCATTAGTGCTTATGCCAAAGAAGAACATCAATGAATGGAGGATGTGCATTAATTCCAAGATATTAAACAAGATAACAGTGAGGTATGGATTTTTTATTCTAAGGATGAATGATATCCTTGATGTCCTTACTAATGCAAATGTTTTTTCTTTTTCTTTTATGTAAAATTAATTTGAAGAGAGGTTATCATAAAATTTGAATTAGGCTTAGTCATGAATGAAAGGAAACTTTCAAAATACCAGATGGATTGTTTAAGTAGTTGGTAATGCCATTTAGCCTCATGAATGAACCTACTACATTCATGAGGTTGATGCAGGATGTATTAAAGGACTTGATTAGTAAGTATTGTAATATCTTTATTGACAATGTTTTTATCTACAAAACTAATGAGGAGAAGCACTTAGATCACTTGAGGAGAGTGGGTATAAATTTGAGGGAGGCATATTTGGTAATTAGTGTGAAGAAAAGTCATTTCTTTAAGAGGAAAATAACATATTTAGGATATTTTATTTCTAAAAATAAAATTTGAATAAAATCCATCAAGGTGGGGACTATTAGAGATTAATTAACTCCTAGGAAAGTTGGAGAGGTAAGATCATTCCTTGACTTAGTAGGTTTTTATTGAAACTTCATAAAAAATTTTAGTGGTATTTCTTAGCCTATAATTGCTTTGTTGAAGAAGAATAAAGCTTTTAGGTGGGGCAATAAAAATCAAAGGACTTTTAACTTACTAAAATAAAAAATAACCAATGAACTAGTGTTTGAAATTGCAAATTTTCAAAATCTTTTTCAAGTGAAGGTTGATGTAAGTGGACTTGCCATCAATGGGATAATTTCATAAGAAGGTAGGCATGTTGCTTTCTTTTTAGAAAAGTTGAATGAGTTAAGGCAAAAAGATATCATATATGAGAAGGAGTTGTACACTATTCTTCAAAAAATCAAGCACTTGAGGCATTACTTATTGTCTAAGAAGTTCACTTTGATAAAACACCACAAAGCACTATAATTTCTAAATTCCAAAAGAAGTTAGGTATAAAATACATGAAGTAGGTTGCATAGTTACAGGATTTTAATTTTCTATTGAAACAAAAGAGTCAAAAGCCAATGTGGGGTGTGATGTATTATCCATGGCACATATGGTGAATTTCAGTTTACCTCATGTTGAAGTTATAAGTAAATATGTTGATTTGTATGAACATGATATAGATTTTGGGTAGGTTTAGAAGAGTCTCAAGGAGCCATTGTTGAGTAGGATAGACCAATGCAAGAAATACCATATTCAAGATGAACTATTATGTATTTCTACTTATGATTTTAGAGAAAATATTCTATCTAAAAAGCATTATAGTAATATGGTGAGTCATATGGGCAGGAATAAAACATTGGAACTTATAAGTAGGTACATTTTTTTTTGGCAAGGTATGAAAACTAGAGTTTAAAATTTATGATGGAATATTTAATTTATCAAAAATTCAAAGATGATAAGGGAGTGGATGGACATCACATACTCTACCAATTTTGAATGATTCATTGAAAAGTATCTCAATGGATTTTGTAAGTGAAACACCTCAAAGAAAATTTCAATGATAAATAGGGAAGCCTTGTAGCAAAATTGGCATTATAATTTTGGTTGGATTCAAGAGAAAAAATAAGTGTCTTAATTTTCCTTTGAAAGTTCACCATGTACCCTTATCTCAACAAAATTCTAGAGCATTTTAAACATGTAAAATGAAATTCATGATGGTTCATATTATCAAACAAGCTATGAATTTCATTAAGACAAGGCAATTAAGCCCATATTTCCAAATAAGCTATAATTTCAATTTAATTGATCCTTTAATTGTCAAATACACTATGATTATGTTCACTACAATCAAAAGCACTAGTGACAAAAATAGTGTAGTTTTGGGCAATACGAATGATCAAAAGAAATGATGTGTAATTGCCTAGAAAATTCACTAGAACATAACCAACACAAGAATAGAAAATGAAAGGCCTATTTAAGCAATATTTAACATATTTTTTAGGATTCGTTTTAGCACATAGAAAAGAGACACCTTAGTGCCCCTACCACACCCCCTCCCCTACCCCCTATTTTTCTAGTAGGAAATCCTTTTGGCAAGTAAGCACAGAGAGACTTTTACAGCCTTTTGTAATCTTCATCTATCATTAACAATGAATAATAGAGGAAACTTGTTGTAGCATTTATTTCAAGAGAAAATTGAGCAAGATACACTTGTGCAGGGTAGTTGTCAAACATGGCCTACCTACTTGCACCAAATCGTAAAAACATTTTCAAAGAGATCTCTAAGAAATATTTGTGTTCATGGGCTTTTGAAAGCCAAAAAATTTGCACTTTCTAAACTTTTGTTTATAGTTTTTAAAATATTTAATATAGAATTTAGAATTATTTTGTTTCCCTTTTTCACATATTTCTTGGAACATCTCTCGAATCTCTCTCAAATCCAACATTGGATTTTGTATTTAAACATCTTCACTTGTTCTTGCATATTTCATGTAGTAACAAATATTTTAAGTTCTTAGGTGATCAAAAAAATCATCTAAGATGCCTCAAATTCTTTTCAAGGCCCATGGATTCTAAGATAAAACTATTTTAGATTAAGATCTTTGGGGTCTAGCACTAAATTTTTTAGTTGTTATAGTTTTCTAGTGTTAGTAGGAGGGCATCTACCTAACTTCTTTGTTCAAATCCATCTATAAACACTCTCTACCTATTTTTTCCTTTGCATACTAGCATTTTTGAGAAAACAGGAGTTATTTTTGGTTTTCTGCAACCCCAACATATTTGAATTCTAGCACCTCATTTTGGGTTTTTTCTACACTAGCATTTTTATCCTAGTTTGTGAAACTTTTGGCGTGGTTAAAACTTGCAAATATGCTAACCTTTGATTGTTTGAATTCCAAAAATCTATTATTATTTTACTCTTTGATTCCAACATTGGATCAAAAATACTATAGCAAAAACATTATAGCAAGTTCTCCTTTTTATAGTTACAAAACATAAAAAATTATTATTTTTGTAGTTGCAGTGCATAGTTCTTTTCCTATTTCCAGCATTTACAGTTTTATAAGAATTTTTCTAGTTTCCTACCTTTGTATCTTATGAATTTTTCTTATTTATGTGGTGTCCATTTCTTCCTTTTTCCTAGCGTTGTCTCAAATACGTTGGGCAAATAGGCTATGCCCTATTGAATCTTTTTTACACTCATAAAAAATATTTTTACATTTCTAGTTCACTGTACCTTTCCACTTTCTATACTTACATTTTTTAGAGAGTTTTTTATTTATGCTATGTCTCAGTGGCGCTATGTTTCAAACAAGCTATGCTCAAAAAAGCTATAAGCTACAAGCTATAGCTCAAACAAGCTGCATCTTGAATAAGCTACAATTTAAATAAGCTATAATAAAATAAGCTATTCTCAAAGAAGCTATTAATTAAGCTAGCTAAACAAGCTAGTTAAACAAGCTTCCAAAAATAAGCTAACAAATAAGCTGCCATTATAGCATATATATATTGTTAAAGCGTATGACTCATTTATCCAATCCATCATTTCTACGTAGTTTATGCCTTTTGTATTGACCATATTGGCTCTTAACATAGTTAGTATGGCCTCAAACCAAAACTCCACTCATAGCTATGACCTCAAATATCTAATCATTGTCAAACGTCATCAAACCCTTAGGCATGTCTACCAAAGTCCTCTATATACGAACATAAACGAGGATTATTACAATGTCATTTATGGGAAGCTAGAAGCTAGTTTACATATTCCTTGGAAAAAACTAAACTCTAAGAGCTAGTTCAAATTTATCAATAGGAACAAGAAGTGGTTCATTTTCTCCCCCTATGATCATATTGAGTTGATAGAACTTTATGTGCACATGCTAGCACAAATGATAGAGGTTGAACATGGAGATGAAGTAAGTGAGGAAGCCAACCTAGAGTAAGACTAAGAGAAAAACGATGAGTTTGGAGCTTATTATGAGATGGATATGCACTTAGAGGATCCTTTGTAATGATTCATCCTTGAAGTAACCATGTTTAAATTTGTGCCTTCTATCTCCATAATAAACCAAGTGCATCCTATGACCTTCATAAACCAAGTTTCATATCCTAATTCTTTGTTTACTTCCTTATTTACCTCAACCCCTTTCATTACTAAGGCTTAACCTTCATCAGTTTCTTTCATGGCTCAATGATTTATAGTTTCAGCTAGTCATTTCATGGAATCTCAAATATCACATGTATTTTGTAACCCTTTTATTCCAAATACCCCCTTTTTCCTCATTTTCTAGTACGAACCTCATTTCCCATGTTTAATCCTCCCATAGTGGTAGTCACATGACTTCTCTAGTCCATACCATTTCCTATTACATGACCTCAAGCCATTCAACCATCTATCCAACCATTAGTACAACCACAAGTGAAACCCTCAAGAGTTCCATGAGGCCTCGATCAAGCCTTCTAATTGATCTAGGACTTTGATGAAAAGCTACAAAAACTAGAAGCCAATACAACCCAAATGGTAAAAGTTATGGACTTTTACTAAGATGATCCCATCAGTCCTACTGTTCTCTAAATAGTATTATCCATAGGCATGCTTGTTCCAAACTTCACCAAATACAATAATGAAGAAGACCTTAATGTAGATCTTATCATATTCCATATTGAATTTCTCCAACTACAAGCATGACCTCACATGATACTATGCATTTTTCCTATGTCCTTGACAAGTAAAGCTTCAAACTAGTATAGGGCATTACCAAGGAGTTCTATCTCCTTCCTTGAAGACTTAATAAATCAATTTGTCAACCACTTCATAGACAACCTAATGTCTAATACAACCTTGGAATAGCTTATGAAAGTGAAGTAGGGGCCAACTGAACCAATTCAAAGGTTTATTCAAAGATGGAATGTAAAGCTTAATGAAATTTCAGAGCCCATCTCTGAAATCCACTTGTGAGCTATTTTCAAAGTGGTGTTTAATAACTTCATCAAGTTAAAGCTTTAACTCTTAGAACTCGATCATTAAGCCAAGCCTTCTCACAAATTAAGAACATTAAGAAGGCTACTAAGGCTAGCAATGTTCCAACCTATGTGCTCTACAAAAAATAGCACATTAGGAGGACAAGGATAAAATCAAGCAAGCATAAGTAACCATGGCCACATTAATGAAATATACTAAATAAGTAGAAAGGTGAAAATTGCCATCACCAACACATATTCTCATCCACTATGACCATTGTAATGTCTCATCCCTTGTTAAGGGTGGAAACAATTGTAAACAATGTAATGAACCTTTTAATGAAGGGGAAACTCATTATGAGGAGCTATGACTATTTATGTATCCCTTGGGAAAGGGTTTGACCTATACCATTTAAGGCTAGGATTAGAGGTCGTGCTGGGCATGGAGTTGTAGAGCCTGGAGAGGAAAGTAATGGGAGCTAGGTAAAGAGTGACAAAAAGGGACTGATCATGCCTTTGTCAGGATAGCCTAACCATGGTGGCAGTGCTAGATTGCCTCTAAGGCTTAAGTGNGGAATAGGATGTCACATTTGGTATCAGAGCAAACCACCATTCAGGAACCAAAGTGGAAGAAAAACCTTATTTTATTATTATCATAGAACATAAGTACATTTAAGAAAAATAAAACATGGAGGAAAATATTATTTTATCTTATTATTAAGAGGAATGAAGAGGAAGTACATTGTAGAAAAAGAAGAATAAGGAAAAAAAAAGTAGAATGGGAAAATAAAGAAAAGGGCAACTATAATTATTGGTTACAACTGAATGATTCAAGAAGATCTATAACTATCTTTAATTGGGATTATCTCTCGTAGCATCTGCTTTACTAAGCATTACTTTACATCCATATGGTCCATCACACAATTATTTGATATATTTGGTCACACATCTTGTTGTAGCTGCTGTAACGTTTGAAAACGTCAGTGGCTGGAATCACTGAGAGGTTACTAGGTGCACAACCTAATCCTGAGTCCGTTGGAGGGACATGTTGGAAAAGATGAAAATAGGGTGCCCTGAACAGTCTTGTCAATTAGACAGGGACTTACAAGGTGTCAAATAACCTCTCGTAAATAGTAATTTTGGGATGTAACATGCGATGGATGTAATGAATGGAAACGTGAGATGCATAGCAGTAGAAACGTATCACAACACATAACTAGGATAGTAGACACGATTGCACACTCGATAATGCAAAGTAAATGCTATAATAAGGCAAAAAGAGAGTTTGAGTAAGAAGATGCACCATCCCAAAAGGGGGAGCATAGCCAACTAAAAAAGGATATACACAGTGTACAATAGGTGCAGTGGGTGCACAATCACAGCCTCGGTGGTGTTAGGCTATGAAGTCTGGTGCTTACTGTGTTGAACTGTGCCTACTAGGTTGGTAGCCACAGTGTACCATGTGAGGTTCTATTGGGCTGCAATGGGGCTGTAGTGTACTGCATAGTGTAGCTGTGCCTCTCTACTGGTGTGGTGTGCTCTAGGTCTTGTTCACCCATGGAGCTAAGTGCTAAGATGCCAAAGTGCCAAATGTCGAAATGGAAGTGCTAACTACCTCACTGGTCAAAAAATGCAATCCCCCCATCCAAAAGAGGGCACAAGGATATTTATAGGGCTAGGGTTAGCCCAAAATGTGGATTAAGTGCCCAATGGCAATGCGGTGGGTGGGACCACACTCATTTCATGTTATGTGTAGGACATGGGATGTTGGCTGCAATGCTGGACAGGGTGCTATGCTATGCAGCATAATAGGGCACTACACTGTAGTAGACATGGTGCTATGCTACGTAGTGTAATAGGGTGCTATGCTACAGTAGACATGGTGCTATGCTATGCTACGCTATGTAGCGTAATAGTGTGCTACGCTACACTATGCTACATAGCGTAACAGTGTGCTATGCTACACAGTGTAATAGGGTGTAGAAAGTGCCATTGTTCTGACACTTTGAAGAAAATTTTTGTAAATCTAGTAGTTTGGAGTTGACTACACTCAACACTTGGAAGAATATGGGCAAAGTGCCACCGTTTTGACACTTAGCCATATTTGCAGTTGCGATGCCGAGATCCAAAATTTTGTGGTATTTCAGTTGCTGATTTCTCTTTTCTTTGAAGTTGAGTCTTCAACATATCCATCTATATTGATTAATCATCTATGTCTCTTTGTCATTATTTTTCCTTTCTTTTTAGAAACAAAATTTAAATTATGAGTTATGAACAAATCAACAAACCAAAAGGAGAAAAGAGAGAAAAAGTGAGAAAAAAATATAATAATATATATATATATACACACACATTACCTGAAATCGATCATTAGTAATTTGAAGGAAACATGCATGAGTGTCCAAATGGCGAGCATAACATGTTGCACTTTCCAACTCTTCTAAGAGTTGCTCTAGGTGTTTTATAGCATCTAGAGCATCTTCAAGAATTGGATGCCAAGATGATGAAATTTCAGCTTGTACTAAATCATAATCTACCTTGAAACTTGCATGATTGTGACTCTTGTAGATGATACACATCCTCACGAATAGAATAGGGTCTGTTGTCAAAAATATTTGTTGATTAATACTTTAAACAAGCACAAGTTCTCTTTTAGCATCCGCCACTATCTTTCCGATAGAATAAGAAGAGCTAGAGATAGAGAAAGAAGAAACCACTAGAATAGATTTAGAAATTGTTGTTGGTGTTGCCTATGGAAGTGAACCTCTTCTAAGTGTTGAAGGAAAAGAAGGTATGAGTGGTGATCTAGGTGGTGGTGGAATAGGAGTTTATGCAGAAGTAGCACTTGCATAGCCTCTATCCATCTCTCACATAAAATATTGTCACTTCATAGGCCTCTGCAACATAAAAAAGTTTATTATTAACATCATACAAAGAAAATAAGAAAGTATTCAAACCTTTAAATAATTAAAACCTACCTCTGGTTGCTTCCCCTTATCACATCTTAAACCTTGTTGAGGATTTGGTTAGGATTGTTATTGATCCTATTGTTGAGTTGATTGTCTTATAACTATTGGACTACTAGAGCTTTACCTAGTGCGTTGCCTTTGCAAAAGAAACTTATTAGGAAAAAAATATAAAAATACAGATAAGACATTTAACTTAGTAAATTATATTTAAATATATGCCTTGGGAGCAGAAACTATGACTTGTTCTTGCAATTGAACCATACTAAAGGTTGAGGTACCTTGAATTTCTTCAACCTGTGTAGCCTCAGCACTCTGCGTTGGTTCATTATGCAGCCTAGATTGCACTATTAAATACATAAAATAAAAAATAATTAACAAACAAGGAAATAATAAAAAAACATGAAAATACCTCACTGATTTCCTCCTCACTTTGAGCTTGTTGTAAAGCCAGTTGACCTTTCTAGGCACCCTTAATATTACTCCGTATAACCCCCTCATCTTCAAGAAATTTAGGGCACAACTGAGGATTGTAACGAGTAAAATGTTTCTTTGGATGATCATAACTTAAGATCATACACATGATCAAAGGTATACAACATAGATTATAGGATTTTAAAGGATGTTGTTGGGCAATAGAAATTTTGGTTATAGCAGTGTATAAAGTAGAGAAATAAGACATTGACCAATCATAAACCCTACTGGTTATGGCACCATGAAGTATGAAAATAGAATAAGAATTAACATTGGATTGTTGTCTATACCATAGAACCTTGTTACTGATGGATAAACATAAGTCAAAGTGAGCATCATTAATGAAATCTTTACAAATGAATTGGTTTTTGCGAATGATGGAATTAGCAACATAATTGGATAATTCCATCTTATAGAAAAATTTAAATTATGGGGAATGAGTCAAAGGGATCAGTGGATCTCCTCCTAGCTAAAAGCCTAAGACTACCTTGATATCAAAAGGAAGGATCATTACCGCTCCAAAAACTAGTTGAAAAAAAACACTTTTCTTATTATCATATTGCTCAAACCACTTTAAAAGAACACCCTTGCAAAAGGAAAGTTCAAAAATTTGGAAAACTAGTAAATTAGGCAACCTAGAAGTAGTAAGAAACTGAAAACCATCCTTCCCAAGAAAGCTACGAACCCAATCAGAAGTAGAAAGGACATTATTTTGGTATAAAATAATATTATTAGACAATAAAGAGCCACTACTTAAGGGGGCCTAAGGTGAAGTTTGATGTTTGGAAGCCATGAATTCTTTGTAATAAAAAATATTCAAGATTCTTTGTAGATACTCTTTTGCTAGTTGTGATGAGTAAATCAACTTACTTCCTATATTTATAATATAATCATAGAAATTTTAGTAAAAGCAAAGAGAAAGTATACCTTAAGATAACAAAATATTTAATAAAAGTTAATGTATACTTTTTTAGAAGAAAAAGCCAATGTTTACTTTTTTAAAAAAAGCTAATGTTCATTTTTTGGATTTTATGATTTTTAGGTTTACTACAGAAAATTTATTTATAGTTTAATGCAAATTAATCTCCAAGATGATTCCAATGGTACTAATTTCATCAAAATCTGAGTTACGGTTTGGAAGATATGGCCATTCTTGTTTTACATGTAGCTTAAAATACACATTGTTGGTGACCGTTTGGGACGCGACCGCCAACGAGTGTCCTCGAATAGGATTTAGGTGCCTGCTAGTCTCTGGCAACACCAAGGACCAGATACCTCCAAATAACTCAGTAGTTAATGTGAGTATGTGTGTGTGTTGTTGCGGCGTGTAGTTGTGAGAAATGTAACGATTGCGTTGTGCGAACTACAAATGACTTACTTTAAGAGATTCAGCCAACTTTGTCAATTACTGTGAGTTGTTGAAAATTTTCTATTTTGTTCAAACTACCTAGTCTATGCGGTCCCTATAATACCTGCTTGTAACAAATAAAATTTTGCATAAACATCTGAGCACAACTCCGCAAATCTACTCCTAATTTTCCCCAGAGAGAGATATAGTTCCACAAGAAAACTAGAAATAGAGCAAGATTCAATGGAAATAGACAGAAAAGAAAAGAAAGCAGATTTGTGTGGACCTCAAATATTTAAGCAAGGTAAAATGACACGAGTAAACACTTCGCAATAAAGTTATTCCAAATTCAATATCTACGAATTGTTCAAACTTCCAAGGCTCAACCAAGCAATATCTTCAAGACAAACCTATTGTGCTATCAAAAATTGCTGCGTAAACTACCACGTACGAGACTCCACTTTGACTAGACAATAGATGCCAACGATTGCATTCAAACAGAACCTTTAAAAGACTTGACAATTTCTGATTGAAATAACACGGAAAATCACTTTAAAGATAAAGAAGCTATTCTGGTCCCATCAAAATACCAAAGATTTTCTGAACCCTCTCAGCTACTAAATTGTTCCACGGCGTGGCTACAAATAGAGGCTCTCTTCCAACAACCCAATAACAGTTTCCAAACGTTGCACAATAATGAAATTTACTGCTAAAATGCTCTTAAGGCTTTTATTCACTAGCACTTCTATAGAAAAATTTTAACAGAAATTTCTATCGGGCAACAAGAACAATAAAAGCAATCTAAAAATCCCAAACTTACTTACCAAGGATGATACTATCTAAACCACTAGCTAAGCAATTTAAACAAAACAAAAAAAAGTGAAATGCATAAATCACAGGACCATGACAAAGAGGCTGAAATCTTTATTCTAGCAAGCTATCTTGCAAGCAATCGTTCATGCTTTCTTCTTTACAAATGCTCTTCTCCCAAGACTCAAAGTGTCTCCAAGAGCCCAAGTGCTAATTAGTAGCCTTCAAAATGTGATGTATGAGACCCCCTTGTGATGTATGAGACCCCCTTGTGATATATGAGACCCCCTTGTGATATCTCCCAAGTCCTTAACCCTTGAAGCCTTTTTATAGGGTTCCAAGGTAGGTAGGGAAGTTACATATTCAAAAATATCTTACCTATCTTCTCTCCCAAGTAACTTAGCCAACCAATAGGAGATTACTTACTAAATATCCTAGCTAACTTTACTCCCAAGTAATTGAGCTATCCAATTATAAAATTACTTGCCCAACAAGCTAGGAGATTTTTTATCCAACAAGTTAGGTAAGTTACAACAATTTTGGATGGTTGCAACCACCAAAGAGATAAAAAAGGCTAAAATTTAGTTACAAATATTATAGTTATAAATTAAAGGGATAATAGCCATATGTTCCTTTCATAAGATATTGCATGAATATCTCATAATTGTTCTGTTTTTTTTCTTTTTAAATCATAGAAAATATTTTATTTCATGTAGTGATGGGGTAATAACCATGAATTTGATATATGGGCTGATATGTATAATGCATAAGTGGAGATGTAATTCATATGTTAATTTGTAGCATTCCTAATCTGATCTAATTTAATTTTATCAGGAAATTACTTGTAAGTCTTGTTTATCTAAATATTTGGTTAAAGATTAGAACTTAAGCTAGCATAATTTAATTTAAATTCCTAAATGTCCCTAAGATATAATGATTTTATAAAAATCTAATTTAATCTCCCCCCCTTTGGAATTAGCAGTGGTTAACTTTATACACTTCAAAATTCAGAATACCAGAAATACGAGCCTGAAGGCGAAGCCATCGATCCTGCAACCGATTTCTTGATTGAAGACATTCCAGCAATTGCCTCCACGAGAGAATACCCTGCCGTCGGATTAGGAAACGTCATCGTGTGTTCTGTCTGGATCAGCAACTATCATAACCTTTGGAAAATGCCTGCAATTTTGATATCAAGGTTCAAAGATTTTGGTTTTGTACTTTCGGTTATCCTTTGGTCACGATGGCCTGCTCTCAAATCGGTGAGCAAAAGGAAATGATTTCAAAGGCCAGATTGTTTTGATGCCCACGACAGATGCAACAAAATCAGTAGCAACAATGGTGGTCTTGAATGGTTCTCGGTGTTAAGGGTTTCAGGTCTCTGCACAGCGCCTGTTTTAAATTTCCGTCAGTTGAAGCCATGAAACTGTTGGACAATCGGCAATACTACAGGGATAGGGCTTTCAGCTTTTCATATTTTTTTTATTCAAAATATATCCGTGATTGCACGCATTTTTGGTTCTTTCTTCTGGTGCTGAGCTGAGTAAAATTTTATTTTTGGGGCAAACTGATCATTTTTCCTTTCTGCAAATGTATGTGCAGATGCCGTTTTAGTTGCCCCTTTTTGCTTGAGTACGCTAGTCCTCCGCTGTCTCCATTTCCTTCATGTGCGCTTGCCTTCGGATCTGATTCTTGTGTCGAATTTTTCACATTATTCAAGTTTGAAGATTGGTTCGTTCCTGCTCCAGCGGTGGCCATTATTTTTCCTGTTTTCCTTAATCGCGTTTTTCTTGCCTTCTCCATGTGCAGGGCTTTTTTTTTATTACGATGGCCAATCCAATTATTTGAACCTGACCCTTTGTTAATTTGATTTTAAATAATCTGATAATGCATTTTCAACATTAACAGGGATTATATCCTTTAACAGCAAAGAATCCCATCCTTAGTCTTTCTATTTTAATTCCATATAACTTAACAACCAAACACTTCAACATATTTGCTTGCTTCCTGTCAACTCACCATATTAAACTTCAATTCTATGCCCAAGAATTGTGCTATTTTTGAAAAAAATATTCTAACTGTTCCATGTAATGGCTAAATGTGCCAACACACACACACACACACACACATTTTTTTTGTAAAAAAAATTAATAAAAATATATGCTTTTTTTAAATTAAAAAAAATAAAATTAGAAGTCTCGGGTTCAAACTTGAGCCTCGATTACTAATATATATATATATATATATAGACTATAAAAAAATTGGCCTATAGCTAGCCATGGCCAAGCCATGGCAAGGCTATGACTAGAAACAATCAGGCCATTGCCAGTCACAGCCAATCATGGAAGGGGAAATGGCTACAAATCTATCCATAAGGGGCAGCCCCAAACTAGGGCAAATAAAAAAAACTTGCATCACCACTATTCCTCCCACCATTGTCGTCACTGTTTTACCCACTACCGTTACTCACACTGAGACTGCCCATGTAGCACCATGCCCTGCACCATACTGTCCACAACACTGCACTACACCTCATCCCTACCTGAATTACTCATCACCACCTTCTAAACTTCTCATCACTACCTCTCACACCACCCATCACCACCTTCTACACCACCCATCACTACCCATCACTACCTCCTGCACTGCCCAAAACATAAAATGGCTCTAACTTTTGAATCTGGAGTTCATTTTCAAGCAAACAAAAATTGATTCCAATAGATTTAAACCTTCCAAACTCAAAAAAGGTCATATTTAGCTTTTGGATTATATAAAATTATCTTTTAATTCATTGATTTAGGTCCCAAAAATAATTAGGATTCAGTACTCAATGAGAAATCCATAACAATTTCAACTTCTTCCACAATTGACTAAATGATTTCAAATCCCATAAAAGCGCCATAGAGGCTAAGGACTCTCAACATACCTGATTTCTTCAACTTGCTAATGTCTAGAACTTGAAGAGTAAATTGGAGAGAAATGGAAGCCTGAATCAATGATCGAATGAATTCCCTTGAAGATCAAATTAATGAGATCAAGGATGTTTAAGAAGAACTTCAACACTCAAACCAAGGGTTTAGGATAGAGATGCAAAATATGTTTAAAGAAATTAAGAAATTGTCCCAGAATTTAGAGGATAAATGGTCTAGAGTACAAGGAAATATGGATTCCTTTGTAGACTCCATCAAGCAATTAACTAACCATCATATTCAACCTTCCAATCCTACCCATGGTATACCTAGAGAAAAACATCAAGATCAACCTCCCACTAGGAATCCATAACAAACAAAACCTCCACTTCTTAATGGATATGGTACTAAAATCCACCTTGTAGACCATAGAACTGAAATCGAGGATGAAGGATATGGGAACTAGCTTAATGCATCTAGAGAATCATTAACACAAGTCCATGGTAAGAAAGTAAAATTAGATCATTATGAGGGAGCCCCTGAATCCAGTGCTAAGGGAAAGGATTGGCTTGATATAATGAAAAATTACTTTGATGTGTTGAATTTGTCAACCCATGAATGTCTAGAAGTTCTCTTCTTGTATTTAAGAGGACTTGCAGCAACATGGTTGATGAGCGGTAAGGTACCCCTACGCTCAACCATACGAATACGAGCATTCACATGCGATTTGGTCAAACTCCAAGGATTAATTGCTTATGCACCAACACAGAACCTGGGATGAGATATGTGATCATTGTCTTCCCAAGTTTACTTGTAAGGCCTAAGTATATGGTTAAGTAAACTTGAGGTATATGATTTTTATATCTCTTTTTATATTTTGTAGCCTAGTCTCCTAATGTGTGAAATGAAAGATTTAATTAACTAATGGAATTTATGCACTTTAACTTTAACATTAACCAAATCCTAA